>PVLA01006555.1:0-121549 GCA_004027455.1 Hydrochoerus hydrochaeris
GATGGAATGAATAAAGTGTGAACCCCAAGCTTCAGCAGGCACTGCAAGAGTGAAGGCCCTGCATAGAAGCAACACTATACATATTTCAACAGAGGAAAAAGTGACACAGAGATTGCAAATAAATTCCTTCAAGAAGCCTCTGTCTAGCAGTCTATTGCTTTCCTTTAAAATGTTTGAATGAAAGAACAAGGCACTATCTTGAACAGGTAAGCAATTTGCAATTCAAAGCTGGTAAGAGTTAGAATGTACCAGAGTTAAGAAGAAAAAGAAGGAGGAGGAAGAGGAGAAGGAGGAGGAGGAAGAGAAGGAGAAAAAAGGTACACCAAAATACGTTGCTCTGATATACTGATGATTTTCATATAAAGATTAAAGTAGCTTGTGCAAGATCATATTGACCTTTATGCTACTCCTTAAAGCTGAAATTCCCTTGTGAAAGATGCCTCCTATCCCAAAAGGAAAGCAACATTATCAAAGACAAGAAACTGAAGACTAGGAAAGTCTGTACAGACATAGCCACTTTACCCAATTAACTACCTAGCCAAGGCCCTTTGCCTTATTATATTTTCACGTGTTCAATTTTCACTGCATTTTAGGGTCTACATTTCCTTAGGATGACTCCCATGCCACCCAAAACTTGTATGGAAATAAACGTCTGTGATTTTCTTCTAGTAATCTATCTTTAACTCTAGGGCCCAGCTGAAACCTGGAGAGGTGGAGTTTTGGCTACTCTACAAAGCTGACATTGAACCCACTTTAAATAGAGATGTGATTGGATGTCAGCCCTGACCCACAATGCGTGCTTTGTACAAGGAATCCACACCTCTCTACCCTCACAGTGCTGTTCTTCCTACAGTTCAATTGTAATAAAATTTTCAATCTATCTATTGTAAAAATTCTGGGGGACAGGGATTTAGCTCAGTGGCTTAAGTGCCTGCCTTGCAAGCATGAGTTTGTGAGTTCAATCCCCAGTACCAAAAAAAAAAAAAAAAAAAAAAATTCTGGCTAGTTTGGTGCTCTGGATAACTTAGAAAAGAATCCACTTTTGTTAGAGAGCTGGAAGCAAGGTGGATAATATCTGAATACTGCTTGGCATTACATTTCATTATTTAAGTGACAGTTACACTCAGTAACACCCTGGTTGTCCCCTATGTTTTGGTTTCTTGAAACTTGCACTTATTTGTAATTAGCCTAGAAAAGAGAGATACCCCTATATTTGAATGAGTTTCACATTCACTCCTCAAAAGTAGTACAATGGAAAGAAGTGAAGTAATATTTGCAAAACATTCAGGATTTCTTAGAGATCCTATGACTAACACATATTTCACTGGCTTTTGCAATATATGTTATACTATTTATAATTTAATCTAAAATATTAAATGATTTCAATTAGGCACTAATGACAACTAGATGAAAACAGATTTTTTTTTTTATTGGTACCAGGGATTGAACTCATGACCATGTGCTTGCAAGGAAGGGGCTTATGCTGCTGAGCTAAATTCCCAGCCCAAAAAAACAGATTTTGAAACAGGATTTCACTATGTAGTTTATACCAGTCTTGAATTCACTTGTAGCCCAGGCTGTCCTCAAAATCACAGTGATCCTCCTGTTTTAGTCTCCTAAGTGCTGGAATATACCACCATGCCTGTCCCCGGAAAAAAAACAAAAAAAAACTTTAATGCTTCAGTTATGGTCAGTAATCGTAATAATTTGCTAACCCTGATTCACAGCAAATGGCAAACAGTAGAACATCTTGGACCATAAAATGGAAATTTTGGAATAAGAAGTGTAAATCTTCTCTAAATAGTTGCCTCTGCAAATATTTTGTAGAAATTATAGTGTTGGGGGGGGAAAAACCCACTACCTTTCACACTTTGTGAAATGTCCAAAGTTGTTACCTTTATTCTCTTTCTCTTGGAATTATCACATATTTATATGCCAGAAATAGGGAAGAATCACATTTATGTGGACCTGAGGCATTTGAGGGTTCATTTATTCCTTTGAAGTTGCAGGTTGATTCCAATAGACAGGCAGGTCTAAGAACCTCCTCCAGTATAGTTCAGTGATGTGCAAAGCATGGTCTAGCTAAGACCCGCAGGACCAGCATGCCTGGAATAGTGACAAGAAATTCCCAGTCTTGTGCTTGGCCCAAATCTACTGAACTGTGGAGGTAAATCTGGGTTTCAATCATTGACCAAATGATTCTGATCCTGGCTCAAATATAAGAACCGCTGTGGTTATAATCCAGGGTCTATCGCTCAATAACTGAGTGACTGTGGGACTAATGTTTAAGCTTCATTTTTTAAAAATCTGTAAAATAGGAATATTACATAAAGTGCCAAGCCAACTCAACAGCATTTTTTTTGTGTGTGTAAGGTGGAGATGGCTCTTATTTTCAAAATGACAAGTAAAAGTGTTGTATATTTATAGTGTACAATCTGATGTTGTAATGTATTCATCATGGAAAGATGATCAAAGCTATTTAACAAATGCGTTAACTCTCATACTTACCCTTTTTATGGTGAAACCCCTTAAAATCTATTCTTAGTAATTTTCTAAGATACATTAACTATAGTTACTACAATGTAAAATAGATTGTCCTGTGCCTGTTTCTCCTGTTTAACTAAAAGTTTCTGTTCTTTGACCCACAGTCCTATCCCCACAACCCTCAAGGTATTCTCACAAAGATGTGCATATACTATTATAGGAAATTGCACCTGAGAAGGCCACAAAGTCAAATACTTATAAAGTAGCATAAGAGTGGTGACCCTTCCATTCATTAAACATTCATCGTGTTCCACAACCTGTTCATATGTTCTTGCACTCAGCCATTGCCACAAGCATGTGTTGTAAATAATATCCCCAGCTTTTAGATGACAAAACTGTAGCTTTGAGGGTTTACGAGATCCTGTGGTGTTCAAGGAGACCCCACAGAGCTCAGATCTATAGTAGATAGACCACGCCATGTTGGAACTTAGGGTGCCAGGAAACCAAGCAACCAGCTTGCAGCCCTGATAAGCAGCTGTGACCTGGAAGGCTGCAGCCACCCCAGGGCAAGAACCACCAGCGTCTCCTGAGATCCACTCCATGTTGGAACTTAGGGTGCCAGGAAACCAAGCAACCAGCTCTCTTCCCTGATAAGCAGCTGTGACCTGGCAGGTTGCAGCCACCCCAGGGTGAGAACTACCAGCATCTCTGGAGATCTGTGCTATGTTGGAACTTAGGGTGCTGGGAAACCAAGCAACCAGCTCTCTGCCCTGGTAAGCAGCTGTGATCCTACCGAAATGGGCTGAGACTCAAACATCCCATCATCATCCCCCCACCCCCATTAGTAAATGGGAACCAGAGGTCTGAGCAGCTCTTGGGAGGTTGACCATAGGCAGTGTAGCAAATAGGGGGGGATTTCCTTCTACCATCTCTTTGAAGGCAAATATTGTTATTGTTGTTTTGCATTGTTCCAATTAATTGTAGTGCTCTATTCAATATTGTTTTGATAAGTTCTATAATGTTCGGTATTTCCTTTGATTTTGCTATACCTATTGAAAGAACAACTATTGTGAAGATAAGGAGATATACTATGGTACCTATTACTGTTATCCCAGTCAACTGCTGTGAAGTGTACCAATTTCACTGCACTATCTCAATTGGCTTTGTTCTATCTTGTTCTGTTGTATTTTACTACCTTCAAAATAATTTTTAAAGATTTAAAAAAAGATAACAAAGTAACAAAATACCTCCAAAAACTCACAACTCCACCAAAGCTAATCCACAGGGCGTGGATGAGGAGAAATTCAAAAACAAAGCAACAGAATTATATAAGGTGATTAAAAAGTAAATAACAACAAAACAGATCAGTAAGGTACTGGAGCAACCTGAAACATGATATAACTAAACAGGTAATATACTTAAAAAGCAAAAGAAGGAAAAGAGAGTGCTCTAAAGGATATAACTGCATGTATAAGTGTGTAGGCTTGATAATCATGTTGCTAAGTTTTTGTTGGATCGTTGAACGAAACTGTTTGCAGCCTCACTGTTTGAATGTCCACTTTGTATGCTTTAATTTTGTAACTTGAACAACTATATCTAAGAAGACAATATGTAATTTATCAACTAGTGATTTCTTACGTTTTCTTAAAATTCTGTATTGTTTCTACCCTTTTTTCTGTTTTCTCTTTAAATAAAATTTTTAAAAAATTAAGTATAGGAGATGGACTAAGTAGCAGACACAGCTGTCATTTCTCACCTTTCTGGCTATATTCAGGTAGCATGAGAAAGAGGGCAGATAAAATTCAAATTTTAATTCAAATAAGTCAGAACTGGGTTCTTTATGTATTTCTATCCTAATATAACTTATTTACTGTACCTATGATTGTGATTCGTCCTGTTTCATGAAGTGATTATTTCTTTGTTGCTTACTTTTAGGAAGTGTTCCCCTAGCCCACCACCCATCTCTCTTTTCTAAAATCTACCTGTAGTCTGGACTTGAATATGGTGACATTTGTCCAAAATGATTATTCAAATCAGGTAGTCTGATAATACCTTTAACACCTTTCAGATCTAACCTTTTCCTTATCCTGTCTGTATTCTCTTAAGCTTTTGAGTCCAAACAAGCTCCTGACCTCCCTAACTCTAGCCCAGCCTCAGAAAATCTCTGAAGTATAAAACTCAAGCCTGATTTTAAAACTGGGTAATGAAACCAATAATCGTAAATTGCAATCTGGGCTCAGTACAATCACATCAGCCAGCTACTCTGCTCACCATGTTAAAGCAGACTTGTCACAGAGTATCATTGCCAAGCACAGCCTTGCCACCCTGGTGTCATAACAAGAAGTGAGCAGTTGCAGTGCTGACAAAGATCACTGAAATGTATGATGTTCCATTTAATCTTTTTGTTTTTGAAACAAAGCAATATATCAGCTCCCCTGCCTCTTTTTCCTGTGTGTCCTCAATTCCTTCTCTCCTCTCATCTTTCTCCCTGAACACTCATCAAGGATTTTACATATGGGAGCTTGCAGTTCTCCACAGGAGCAAAAAGGGCTTAGGGGATTCTTTTTCACCTAAGAAGGCATAAATTTTGCAATTCCATTAGGAAAACTGGTGTACATGAAATGCTTAGAAATGTGTCATACGTCAAATATGAAATAAGTTTCCATAAAATGTTAAGAAAAACAAAAATAAACAAGAAATCAAAGTAATAACAACAACAACAACAACAACAATAATAATATATTGAATTTTTCTTTACTGGTAATTTCTGACCCTTTCCTGCCTAGGGTAATATGCACAGCTGAAAGTCATGTTCAGAGAGAGGGTAAACAGCCCTTTGGTGCATTACAACCAAAAAAAGACTGAAAACTAAAAGAAACCATTCACTGGAGATCATAAATTTATCTTTGACTTTCTACCCCTCTAACATGAAAAAAAAAATCAATCTAAACATACAGAAAAAGGACTGGCAAAAGTCACAGGCTAACCTCAGCAGTTTCTGAATGTACTGATTTCTGGGTAAGACTACAACTCTTCAGAAGTGTTCAGATTTCCTTAATGAGATCATGAGATCTTTTAACTGAAACCCGAAGGTGAGCAAAAGCATCAGCATGAGGAGCACTGCCTCGGCACCCCCAGCTCGGGTTCTAAGGCTGTTGTGCAGCTTTGTGTCACATTTCTGCAGGGGTCTAGAGTCACTGCCATCTCCAAGGTAGAAATCCCACTTTATAACTACAAACAAGGGCATGTGGTGTAACAAAGCTCATCTGTAAATCAATTGTTCCTTCTTTTGTCCTCTAGGAGTATGACTCTAATAGGACAGTTCCCAACTAGGGTGTTTACGCTATGTAATCCACCATTTGACTTGGAGTCCCACAGTTTTTCCTGTGCCTGTAGCTGTGTATTTTGGTCTATGATTTTGGCACCTTTGTAGGGGTGTGTGTATATCACCACAGTCTAAGCAGTTCTAGCTTCACAGAGACCCTTCCTAGTGTCCTTTCATAGACACACTGCCTCCCTCCCTCCAACGCTTTCCCCTTAACCCTTGGCAAACACTTTCTCTCCACTTCTAAAATTTTGAAAGTTTGTCATTCAAAAAAAACCGACATAAATACACCCTTTCGGAATCAAATCAGTTTTTTTGTTTGTTTGAGTTTTGTTTTTGTTTTTTTGATACTGTAAATCAAACCCACGGCCTCAGCACTGAGCTACATCTCCAGGTCTTTTTTTCTTTTGAGACTGGATCTAAAATTGTCCAAGCTAGACTTGCAATCCTCCTGCCTCAAACTTCCAGAGTGCTGGGATTGTATATGTGCCCGGCCACACTGAGCAGAATTGGAAGCATAATTTTCAGGAAATTCATCCAAGGAATTCCATGGGCTATGGTTCTTTTCTTTTTCTTTTTTTTTCTTGTTTGATTGCTGGGTTGTAGAGCAAGGAATATACGTGCCTCATGTTTGCAACCATTTGCCTATGGAAGAATATCTGAGCTGACCCTAGTCTGGAGTCTTACAAATAAAGATCATGTGTGGTTGTCATTTCTCCAGGATACAGGCCTAGAAATACAGTTGCTGAGTCACTTGGCAGTTTCAAATTTCGTGACACATGAAGTGTTTTTCTAGATTCCAGTGCCAGTTTGCATTCCCACTGGAACACGAGTGATCCAGCTGCCTCTCTAGGCTCCAACATCCAGCTTCATATTATATTCATATTCCGCATTTATTATACTCAATGTCCTTCTTTTTTGTTTTATCCATTTTGAAAACTGTGTAGGGATATCTTGGTGTGGTTTTAATTAGCATTTCCATGCTAGCTAATAATCTGGATGTCTTTATGTTTGTTTACATTTGTATATTCTCTTGGGTTGTTTTTAGTCCATTTTAGAATCAGACATTTTTTCCAAGTGTTTCAAGTGTTTTGGTGTTTTGAGGTGTGTATGTGTCTGTCTGTCTGTCTGTCTGTCTTTGTGTCTATATTACTGGAGACTGAGCCTAGCCCCTTTGCAGTTCTTTTTTCTTTTTTTGAGAAAAGTTCTCATTGAGTTGCCCGGGCTGGGCCGTGATGTGTGTTCCTACTGCCTCAGCTACCTAAAGCACTGGGATTATAGTCATCATATGCCTTGGATATAAGTTCTTGCCAAATACATGGTTTGTAAATATTTTGTGCCAGTTGTTAGCTTGTTCTTCACATGCAGTTTCACAAAGTACAATTTTTAATCTGAGATTCAGTTTATCCATTTCCTTTTTTTAAGATCATGCTTTTTGTGTCAAATCTGAATGCTTAGCCTTATATCCTAGACTTTCTTGTTTTAGATAAGAGACTTATAGGTTTATGTTTTATGTTAGATCATGATCCATTATGGATTAATTTTTTGTGAGGAATGCAGTTGAGGCAAGCCTTTTGTTTGCTGCCTATATCCAGTTATCTTCATTGATATACTTTTGATATATATAATGATCACATTCATCACAGGGAATTTGTACTTGTGTTACAGAAAACAGACCAAACACAGGAAAAACAGCACTGAGAAGGTTTAGGTGGTTTATTATATGGGTGGGCTTCTGACTAGAATTTCTCCAAAAAAGTAAGAAAACCCAGTGGGGTTTAGAACTTTTAAAGGGAAAGTCAGTGGGAAGTATAAAGGCAAATTTGGTGCATATGATTGGTGGGTTGGGTGACATTATGGGTTGTTAAGGGAGTTTAAACATTTCAGCTTACATCATAAGGCTATCAGTTATATAAAGCGTGGGTGATACAGAAGAGAAATGTTCTGTTACATTTTCAATTATATTACAAGGCCATTAGCACTAGTTATACAAAGGCAGTAAAGAGAGAGTTACACAAAGGAACACTTGAAGTTACAGGATTGAAGGCCACCTGTTAGAGGAACTGACACAAAGAAAGGAATGTTCTGTTATCAGGTTTGTCCAGTACACATCCGCTTGGTCTTGGAGGGCATTCTGGCAGGCATTTATTTACAATTTTAATTCCCTTTCACTTGTAGATAATTATCTTCATTCTTTTTTTTCCCATTCCCCCAAAAATGAATACTTAGAAATCAATCTAACAAAAGAAGTAAATAATCTATTCATGAAAAATTATAATATCCTGAAAAAGAAATTAAAGAGGACCTCAGAAAATGGAAACACATCCCTTGTTCATGGATAGGAAGAACAAACATTGTGAAAATGGCCATTCTCCCAAAAATGTTATACAGATTTAATGCAATCCCAATCAAAATTCCACTAGCATACCTTATAGATCTAGAGAAATCAATCCTAAAATTCATCTGGAACCAGAAGAGACCTAGAATAGCAAAGGCACTTACTTCTAAGCAACAAAGGCAAGGCAGGAGGCATCACAATCCCTGACTTGAAGTTATACTTCAAAGCTACAGTAATTAAATCAGCATGGCACTGGAATAAAAACAGACCTGAAGATCAATGGAATAGATTAGAAGATATACTACAACTATAAACACACTCAGCTACCTTATCTTTGATAAAGGGACCAAACATGTCCACTGGAAGAAAGATAGTCTCTTTAACAAATGGTGCTGGAAAAATTGGCTCTCCATATGCCAAAAACTAAAACTAGACCCATGCCTATCATCATGTACTAAACTAAAGTCTAAATGGATCAAAGATCTAAATATTAAAACAGAAACACTAAATATGTCAGAAGATAAAGTAGGTAGAAATTTTAAAGACATAGGGGTAGGTAGAGAATTCATGAACAAGAATCAAACCACACACAAAATGCTTCACAGAATCAATAACTGGGATCATGTCCTATTAATGAGTTTTTATATGTCGAAAGAAATCTCCAGCATAGTGAAAAGAAAACCCAAAACTTGGGAAAAAAATCTTAGTCAGCTGTCCCTCACACAAAGGACTTCTGTCTAGAACATATAAAGAATTAAAAAAGAGGCTGCCACCAGCATGCTGCTCTGGTAAGTGGCTGTGGCCTGGCAGGCTGTGGCCACCCCAGGGCGAGAACCATATCAGCATTTCCTGAGACCCGCGATGTGCCATGTTGGACCTTGGGGCGCTGGGAAAACGGGCAGCCAGTTTACTCCTCTGGTGGGGGCCTGTGAGCCTGCCGGGGTGCGGGCTAGGAGTAGAACATCCACCCCCCCACACCCCTACCCCCTGTGGCAAGTGAGAGCCAGAGATCTGAGCATGTATTGCGAGTTTATAGCAAATAAGGGGGATTTTCTTCTGCCATCTCTTTGAAGGCAAATATTTTTGTCTCTGTTTTGCTCTGTTCTGATCGATGGTATTGCTCTATTCAATATTCCGTTTTTATAATTTCGGATTTTCCTTCGATATTGTTCTACCTGATTGAAGGAACAACTAGTGTGAAGAAAACCAGATATACTGTTGTGCCTATTGCTGTTGTCCCAGTGACCTGCTGTGAGGTTCTGTACCAATTTCACTGCACTGCTTCAGTTGGCTATGTCCTGGCTTGTTCTGCTATATTTTACTACCTTCTAAATAAAATAATAAATAATAACAAATAAGAAAAAATAAAAAAAAGGTAAATGACAACAAGGCAGATCAGTGAGGTACTGAGCAACCTGAAACATGATATAACTAAACAGATGGTGGACTTAAAAAGCAAAAGAAGGAAGGGCAAGTGCTCTGGAGGATATAACTGCATGTATATTTAAGAGTGTAGGATTGATAATTATGTTGCTAAGTTTCTGTTGGATCATTGAACAGAACTGTTGCAGCCTCACTGTTTGAATGTCCACTTTCTATGCTTTAATTTTGTAACTTGAACAACTATATCCAGGAAGACAATATGTAATTTATCAACTAGTGATTTCTCACTGTTCATTTTTTTTGAAATTCTGTATTGTTTCTACCCTTTTTTCCTGTTTTGCTTTATTTTTCCCCTCTCTTTAAATAAAATTTTAAAAAAAGAATTAAAAAATCAGATCCCCAAAATTCAAAGACCCATTCCAAAAATAGGCATTTGAGATGAATACACAATTCTCAGATGCAGAAATACAAAAGGCAAATAAATAAATGAAAAAATGGTCAGCATCATTAGTCTTTAGAGACATGCAAATTAAAACCACACTGAGATTCCACCTCACTCTAGAAAGAATAGCCAGGATAAAGAAAACTACCAACAACAAATTCTGGAGAAGCTGCAGGGGAAAAACAACTCTTTTGTACTGTTGATGGGAGTGCAGACTGGTGTAACCACTGTGGAAATCATTGTGTAGGTTTCTCAAAAAGCTGGGATTGGAAGTCCCATTTGACCCAGCTATTCCACTTCTGGGCATATTCCCAAAAGAACTGAAAACATCATACCACAGTGATATATGTGCACCCATGTTTGTAGCAGCAAAATTTGTAATAGCCAGATCTTGGAAACAACCTAAATGCCCATCAACTGAGAAATGGATAAAAAAAGATGTGGTATTTTTATACAATGGAGCACTACTCAGCTATAAAGAATGATCACATTGAGATATTTATAAGTTAATGGATGAAACTCAAGACCATACTCATAAGTGAAATAAATGAAACTCACATGTGTAAATACTGTATAGTCTCCCCAGTATAAGAAGTGGTAAGAGTACATAAGATACAAAAAACTCAATAATTACAGTGAAAGGATAAGAATCTGCTTAAAGGGAAAAAGTAGTATCTCAGGGAAAATGAAGAAAAGGAAAAAAGAAGGGAAAAGAAAAAATATCTACAATTGTATACACACACTTAAGATAGCTAAGATGATTGTGCTATAAGTTCTATAATTTCTTGGAGCAAAATAGCTAACATTCATAGGACTGGAACAATTGTGCATATTATCGTATGGTGATCTGAGGAATTCTTGAAGATCATTATGTAACAACCCCAGTTATATTCCTATCACCTTGTTTTGAAGGCCTATATTGTCAGTTTTTGGGTTCTTTGCTATTGTTTTTTATTTATCTTTTTTGTTTTGTGCTTTTCTAGGAATTTGTTTTATTTTTTCCCTCAAATACAGAAAGGATAGGTATACAGGTAGAGACTCATACATGCATAGAACTTCTCCTAAACAGTTTATGAGAATTGATTATATAATGCATGATGAAATGAACAGTTACTTTGAAGAAAGGGAGACACTATGGTGCCCAGCGCTGATTCTGTAGTGTCATGCTGTAAAACCCAACAATACCATTATTCTTTGTTCAGAGTGATTTTAGTCTGTTTTGTATTGTTTAATTTCAACATACATGAAGGTATGGACAGCTATTTTGAAAAGAATGAGAGACATTCATATGGCAGCCATTGTTGAGTTCCCTATTGTCTGGTTTTGAAAGCCTAAAATGTCTTCAGCATCCTGTTCTGATCAGTTTAATACTATTTTGTTTTGTATGAATTCGTTATGTGTGATGATATGGACGACTATTTAGAAGAAAGTAAGAGTCAATATGAAAACAAGAGTGATGATCTCCTGTTGTCTTGCTTTAAACTCTGTGTCTATTACATTGTTTTCTTCTGATCTGCTTTGTTCTGTTTTGTTATGTTTAGTTTTATCCTTTTTGAAATAAATTTTTTAAAAACTGCCTCAGACTCCAAAGACAAGATTGCAGCTAATGAACAGAAAAGGAAAGATCTTTTAAAAACAACAGGGAATCAGGAAATAACAATTCAATAGTTGCAACATGATGCAAAGAAAAACAATATAAGATTGATAGGTGTAAATGAAAAATGTGACAACACAAATGATATCAAAAGTTTATATATAGAAGTAATAGCTGAAAATTTCCCTAATACCAAAACCAGAGAAAGACCCAACCAAAAAAGAGAACTACAGGCCAATCTCCCTAATGAACATAGATTCAAAATTCTCACTAAAATACTGGTAAATAGAATGCAGCAAATCATCAAGAAGATTATACACCACAACTAAATGGGATTCATCCCAAGAACACAGGGGTGCAGAAAAAGCTTTTTTTTTAAATTCAGAAAAAGCTTTTGATAAAGTCCAACACTCATTCATGATAAGAAACCCATGGAAAGTCAAAATAGATGGTCTTTACCTCAATCTGATAAAAACCATCTATGACAAACCAACAGATAGCATCATGTTAAATAGCCAAAAACTAAAAGCTTTTACTTTAAAATCAGGAACAACACAAGGATGTCCACTATCACCACTCCTATTCAATATAGTGCTGGAAATACTAGCCAGAGAAATAAGAGAAAAAAGGAATAAGGACAGGAAAAGAAGAAGTTAGATTATCATTAACTGCAGATGACATGATACTCTACATAGAAGATCCCCAAAACTCTGTTGAAAGACTTCTAAGTATAAAAATCAAATTCAGTAATGTAGCTGGATATAAAGTCAACACTCAAAAATCAGTAGCATTCCTCTAGACAAACAACAAACTCACTGAGAGAAAAATAAGAGAAGGCACATCCTTCACAACAACATCCAAAAAACTGAAATACTTAGGAATCAATCTGACAAAGGAAATAAAAATCTATTCACTGAAAATTATAATACCCTGAAAAAAGAAATTGGAGAGGATCTCAGAAAATGGAAAGACATTCCTTGTTCATGGATCAGAAGAACATTGTGAAAATGGCCATTCTTGCAAAATTGTTATACAGTTTTAATGCAACTCCAATCAAAATACAATTATCATACGTCACAGATCTAGAGAAATCATTCTAAAAATTCATCTGGAACCAGAAGAGACCTAGAATAGCAAAGGCAATTCTGGACAACAAAGTCAAGGCAGGAGGCATCACAATCCCTGACTTGAAGTTATACTACGAGCTACTGTGATAAAATCAGTATGGTATGAGAATAAAAACAGACCTGAAGATCAATGGAGTAGATTAGAAGATACTACTACAACTACAAACACACTCAGCCACCTTATCTTTGACGAAGGGGCCAAACAGGTTCACTGGAAGAAAGCCTCTTTAATAAATGGTGCTGGAAAAACTGGCTTTCCATATGCCGAAAACTAAAACTACACCCATGCCTATCACCATGTACTAAACTGAAGTCAAAATGGATCAAAGATCTAAATATTAAAACAGAAACACTACATATGCTAGAAGATAAAGTAGGTAGAAATCTTGATGCACCCATGCTAGGCAGAGAATTCATGAACAAAAAAAATTAAACTGCATAGTAAACACTTCCCAGAATCAACAACTCAGATCTTGTCTTATTAAAAGTTTTTGCATGTCAAAAGAAATCTCCAAATTGGGAAAAAATCTTAGTCAACTGTCCTTCACACAAAAGACTTCTATCTAGAACATATAAAGAATTAAAAAAAAAAATCAGATGCCCAAAATTCAAAGACCCAATCCAGAAATGGTCATCTGAGATCAATACACACTTCTTAGATGAAGACATGCAAAAGGCAATAAATATATTAAAAAATGTTCAGCATCATTGTTTATTAGAGAAATGCAAATTAAAACCACACTGAGATTCCACCTCACTCCAGAAAGAATGGCCAAAATTAAGACAACCACCAACAACAAATACTGGAGAGGCTATGGGGAAAAAGGAACTCTTCTGCACTGTTGGTAGGAGTGTAGCCTGGTGCAACCACCATGGAAATCATTGAGGAGGTTCCTCAAAAAGCTGGGAGTGGAAGTCCCATTTGACCCAGCTATTCCACTTCTGGGCATATTCCCAGAAGAATTGAAAACATCATACTACAGTGATATATATGCACCCATGTTTATAGTAGCACAATTTGTAATAGACAGATCTTGGAAACAAGCCAAATGAGGAATGGATAAACAAGATGTGTTTTTAAACAATGGAGTACTACTACACTATTAAGAAGATCACATCAAGGCCTTTATAGGTAAATAGATGCAACTTGCATATATTGCATACTCATAAGTGAAATAAATCAAACTCACATGTATAAATACCACATTGTCTCCCTAGCATAAGAGACTGAAAGATTAACTAAGATACAAAATCTTCAATAAATATTGTGAAAAGGTAAGAACCTGCTCAAAGGGGAAAAAGTAACTCAGGGAAAAGTAGAAAAGAAGGAAGGGGAAAGAAAAAAGATATAAATTTATATATACACACTTAAGACAGCTAAGATAATTGTACTACTAATTCTATTAGTTCTTGGAACAAAACAGTTAAGATTCATAGGACTGGATCAATTTTGCATGTTTATATCTGGTAATCTGAGTAATTGCTTTGAAGATAGCTATGCAAAATAACAACCTTAGTTATGTTTCTACCACTTTGTTTTGATTAACAACCCCTGCATTTTTCCAGGTTTCTGTCATATTTGTTTTCCATCCTTTGACTTTCAGTCTATGAGTTTCTTTTTTAGATAAGTGTGTCTCTTCTGTGCAGCATACTGTTGCATATTGCTTCTTGATCCATTCTGTCAATCTGCCAATTGTTTTGATTGGTGAATTGAGACCATTTATAACTGGGTTATAACTGATATATACTGATTTATCCTTCTCATATTATTTTCCTGTTGTTTGCTCCCTTTATTTACCCTCTATTCCACTTCGTCCCTTCACTGGTAGATTCATTCTATTGGGATTCATAGAATTGATGTCTTCATTATCTTTTTCTAGAATATTCTTCAGAACTTTTTGGAATACTGGTTTGGTGGTTAGGAATTTCTTCAGGTGTTCTTTATCGTGGAAGTATCTTATTTCTCCAATAATTTTGTAAGATATTTGAGGAGTACATCAATCTGGGTTGGAGGTTGTTTTCTTTTAGGACTTGAACTACTTCACTCCAAGCACTTCTTGATTTAAAGGTTTGTGTTGAGAAGTCTGCTGTGACTCTTTTTTTTTTTTTATACCAGGGATCAAACTCACAACCCTGTGCTTGCCAGGCAGGTGCTTACACCACTGAGCCAAATCCTCAGCCCCTCTGCTGTGATTCTTATGGGCTTTCTTTTATAGGTGATCTGTTTCTTTTCTCTGACAGCTTTTAATATTCTGTTCTTGTGCTGTATTTCTAGAATCCTGACTATTATATGCTTAGATGTAGATTTTCTTTTATCATGGCTAATTCTAGTTCTATATGCTTCCCTTATCTGAACACCAAATTTTGTTTCCACATTTGGAAGTTTTCTGTGATCAGGTTTTTTTTTTCATGCCCTTTGTATTATTTTTCTGATTTTTCATTGATTCTGATCAATCTTATTCCTCTTTGCATCATCTAGCAGCTGTGGAATTGATTTTCCATGGTCCCTTGCTATTTTTAAGAAGTCTCATTTGATGCTTGCTAACCACAAAGCTGTCTTCTAAATCTGATAGTCTATTCTTATATTAGTTGATTCTGCTGCATATTCTTTCAATATTTTTAATTTCTCGGATATCTGTTTGAATCTGTTTCATGAAATCCAGATCTTATGCTCAGTATTTATAGTTTTCATCACTTTCCTAAGCACCTGTATCTACTCAAGATTCACTAACCACATCCTTAATTATGGTTATCATCTTCTTAGTTATCTGTGAAATTATTTCTGGTATTTTTTTCCAGAAACTCATCAATTTTCATTGTTACTTCTGCTGCAACCATGTCAGAAAGTTCAGCTGAGTTGCTTTTGATTTCTTCTACCTCATTACCTCCTGGATGTACACTGGGAGAGCTAGAGGTCTAGGGCTGCACACTGTTTCTGTGTTTTTTCATCTTCTATTTTTTAAAAATTTGTTTTCTATATTGATTCCTCTAAATTGCCTATGGCATATAGGTTTATTACCAGTATCAAGACTTCCTTAGGAAATGATTGCTTTTCAAAGATGTGTTCTAGGTGTAGCTGGTTTTTGAGCTTGTCTCAAGATTTCCAGGATTGCCCCAAGATTGTCCCAAATCTGTCCCAAGATTCTGACTCTTCAATTTATTACAGATAAAAGGTTGCTGCTGGTTTGGCAGATCACTCAGTTCTTTGACACTAGACTATGGTAATGTTTATGACCCCAATTTTGGTATTGGCATACAAGGAAAAACAATGAACCACAACAAACATGGAACATTGGCTAAAGTAGTATAATCAGTAATAGCAATAACATTAAGCACATCTAGAAAATGACAAACTGTGGTAACTTTTAATTTGCCACATTTAACCATAGGTACAAGATTTATAGTTATACAACAAAAATTAAAACAAGTCAGAAAATTATATACAGTAAATATTCCCTCGATAGAGCAATTTTATCCTCAGGGGAGAAAATTTTAAAAGGATAAGAAGAAAAAATAAGGGCTGGGGATTTAGCTCAGTGGCATAAGTGCCTGCCTTGCAAGCACGTGGTCGTGAGTTCGATCCCCAGTACCGACAGAAGAAGCAGAAGCAGAAGCAGAAGCAGAAGAAGAAGAAGAAGAAGAAGAAATAGAGCAATAAAAGAAGAGAAAGAGACTAGAAGCAAGGCTAAAGGACTCAATCTATGAGAAACTGGTGAAAGACAAGAGGGTAAGAAAAACGAAAAAAAAAAAGAACTAAACAAAACAAAAAAGTATAAACAATGTTCATACTCATGGAAAAACAAAAACAATTAATTCCAAAAATGTAGAGAAAAAGAGATTCCTCTGATTTCAAGCCTGTGGTTATCTTCTGGGGACTACAGTTCTGTGTTAGTATCCAATTCAGAGTGTGTCCCCACTGTTGGTAGACAAGGAGGCAGATAGAGGCCAGATTCATGCCCGATTCCAGCAAGCCTCCAGTAGGACCAGTGTGATATACTGGATGATCCTAGCAAACCTGCAGTAGGAATAAGGTGGCATACTATTCTGGTATTTTTAGCTTTACAGAGGTTCAGGTCAATCCTGGTCTCTGGTTATAGGATTGGAGCCTAAGCTGTTCACCTTATAACATTCTGTTTCTTGATTGGCTGACCTTGCCTCCCTTGCCCTGGATATCTCCCATGGTTGTTCCTTACCCAATCACTGGGAGCTCTGAGATAAAGCCAAGGCTGGGCTGCTCCAAGAGCTTGGTTCAGTTGTTCTCTTCCTAAAATAGCATCTGACCAGGCAGTGTCTCCAAGACACTGCAGTTCCTTGGACTGGAGTCCCTCACTAGCTGTCACAGCTGACAGCATCTACTGCTCCATCCCCTGGTGTATTTCTCCCTGGAGGTCTCTGGAGTCACCAACCCTTACTGTGTCTCTGTAGATTCAGTGCTGCCAGCCAAAAGTCAGGGAGAAGGTATAATCTGCCACCTCCTTTTCCTGCACTGAGGTCAGTCTCTTCACTTTCCTTGTGCCTCCAATTCTCCCTTCAGGTCCTTCCTGGGTCCTAGGGAACCACCTTGCTTTTTCTTTTCTTTCCCAAGTTGTTATATTCTGGTGTGTGAATTCCAAATCTCAGAGAAAACAATTTGCTGCTGTTTACCACTCCACCATATTCCCAAAAGTCCTGTCATATTTTATATTGTGACCTAAATGGACTCACTATTTTTAGCAAGTTTTTGTTTTGTTTGTCTTTAGTCTGTCATTTTTTATACTGGGAATTGAATACAGGGACTTCTCACTGAGGTAATTCTTTTTAATTTTATTTTGAGATAGGGTCTAAGTTGTTACTTTGCCCACAGTTGGCTTAAATGTGCAGTCCCAGAGTACTGGAATCATAGGTATGCACCACCGACCCCAGCTAAATCTGCACATTCAATAAGCACCCTATTAGATTTGAGTGGAAATGCTCCTCATTCTGAATCTTGAGAAACACTTGGAGGTTCATTCTCCAAACTGAATGAAATTAGATTATCTTCTAGTCTCAAAAAAGAGAAAGGAATCAATAATAAAAATATAAAGGGACCAGAGATGGATACTTAGAAATAAAAATTTTACTTTTAATTTACAGTTTCAAGGAAAATAAAATACATGACATGAAATCACCAAAAAATACTTAAAGCACAGCTAAACCAAATGTGCATGCAGCTATAGGCAGATTAGTGGGAAATGTGTCTGTGTATTAAAATACAAGATGCATGAAAATAAATAAGCTAAGCATTCAACTGAAGGTTCAAAACCAAAAGCAGTACAGAATGTATTCAAAGGATATTCTAAGGACAAAAATATCAGCCAATGAAATAAAGCAAATAATAAAAGCAATATGCAAAAAAAAACCACAGCAAGGCTATGAAAGATAATTTATATAAACGTCTGCCAAGACTGATACAGACAGAAAAAGTTAAAGAAACAGTGGATTAAAAAAGAAAACAAAAGCAAACAGAAGGAAATAGACTTTCCTGAACCCTGGAAGCTGAAGGAAGAGCAACCAATCAAATTGCCCTGGGCACTGACTGGTTTCTGTCCCAAGAGACAATGAGGCTTTCCAGATACTCAGCTTGGTTTAAGATACTTGAAAGCCCAGGGTTTTGGTTTCGTTGCCTTAATTGGAAATGTACAGCACTGAATTTGGACCAGTTCCTCCCAAAGAGGAAAAGGGAAAGGTGGTCAGTGAACCACAAAATCAGGCTCCTTAGTTTCTCTAGACCACACGTGGCAATCAGTGTGTCTGTTACTTCCTATCACCAGTAAAGGAGTTCAAGAGCTGCCGGAGGCTCACTAAGGTGACCTATGTTGCTTTTGCTGCACGTGGCCACTTCCCTTTTGCTCAGGGATTTGTTTGGGTTTTTGTTGCTGTTGTTGTTGTTTTGTTTTGTTGAGACAGTTTTCCCTGTGTAGTTCAGGCTATCATTGAATTCACTGTGTACCCCATGCTGGCCTCAAACTCTCAGAGATCTTCCTGTTTCAAGCTGTAGAATGCTGGGATTACAGGCATTGTGGTGCTGGTATCACCATGCTCAGATTTTGGAACACAAACTGGTAAGTCACTGTGTGTGTGTGCGTGTCCCTCCTTGGTCACGAAAGTGCATTTCATGTCCTAATTAGGATGAGCCTTCCTGTCACTCCCCACCTCACTCCAGTTGTATATTTAGAAGGGACATCTGGAAGCTGAAGAAGAGAGTGCTGAGGACTCCCTGAGTGGAGACTGGATGGGCTTTCTATCACTGAGACGTTGTGTTTTCCCTTCATTCCCACACCCTTCCTGGTGGTTAAAAAGATGTGAGTTGAGGGCACAGAAACCCCTAGAGTGGAGCCCTGGTTTCTCAGAGCCACCTCATAGGAGGAGAAGCCTGCAGTGCAGTGTAGACCATGTATCTTGAGTGGACACCAGGTCCTGACACCTGAGACTGTACCATTCTAGAAGACTGAGTGACTGAGGGCTCCTTGAGCCCATTAACCTTCTGAGTAGAGACTTTCAGGTTAAAACTAGAAAACTGCTAATGATTTAGACATGGGAGAAGGTGAGAATGGACCTCAGAAATGTTTGAATTGATGTGACTCAACCTGAATGATTGGCTTTTTAAAAGAGAGAGTTAGATTACCAAGAAAATTTTTTTACTATTATACTTTTTTTTTCAAAAATTGCAATTATACCTATGACATAGGAATACATTCTCATGAACTACATGGACATACAGATAGCACAGCCTTAAAGATCCTCTATGTCTGTCACCCCCAAAACACACCCAGAGGAGATCTTAAATCAGTATCTACCTAGTTCTTTTAAATGTGTATCCATATATCATATGAGTTGATCATTGTTTTCTTTTGTTTCCAGGAATTGAACTCAGGGTCTTGTCACTGAGCTACATTACTAGCCCTTTATTTTAAGACAGGGTCTCACTAAGTCACTAAACTGCCTAAGCAGAGCTTAAACTCTTCACCTAACTTTAGCCCCCCAGGGTGCTGGGATCACAGCTCTGTACCACCAGGCCCAGTTCATAGTTACTTTAGAGTTTCTTTTTAAAAAACAGAGACAATCTTCTCAGTCTTTTCAGATTATAACTTTTGGATTCAAAAATGAGTGGAGTCCTTGGACAAGTTTGGGTTGTAAAAGTAACTGAGATTTTAGAAGATAAGGACAAGGCCTTAGAAACCAGCTTTCTATTTGACAGAGGTGTCTTTGCCATTGAGAACTGAACCCGGGGGCAAATGAACTAGCCCTTTTTAAAAAATTATTATTATTTTAAATTTTGAGACAGGGCTCACTAAGTCACTACGTTGCCTGGGCTGGACTGGAAGCTTCAGCCCTCCTGCCTCATCATTGCCGTTGTCATTACTACTGAGCTTCACTGGAACTCACCCTAACTACTGATGAACATCTTACTATTACTCTGCTCACAAAATTTGCAATCATGTCTTAGGTTTGTTAGAACAAGCTTCACATGAAGAGTGGCTGTCCCAAAGTGTCCTCTATCCAGAGGAAAGTGACAGTGAGGAACACACCAAAAGGGGAAGCCTAGGGCAAAGAACTAGCTTCTCAAACAAGTTCCCACAGACCTTGGAAAGGACACCCCAGTGCTGTTTGATGAACAGCCTCCATCTGCGAAAAAATGAGCTTTGCCTTTGAGGTTATTTCTGCTTCCAAGTCACGGCTTGGTTTGCTAGTATCAGTAAACTATGGCTGGATGGTTAGCTGCCATGCTAGGACCTGAGTTTGGACTACCTAGGGGAAGGACCAGAAGAGTTGACCTACATGGCCAGTTTGGCCAACCATTCCAGTACACATTCAAATCAACTCCAAGTGCATGTGGACAACTGAGTAGTGTAAGATAGTCCATGCAATGCTTATTGAAAAACAATGATGAGAAACGAAGGAAAAAATGGAAACAAAGCTTCTGTAAATAAGGAAGGAAGAAAGGTTGAAGGGAGGGGAAGGGAACAGGGGAAAAAAGAATCAGATTATATCCTGTATAGGTACAAATTCCTTATAATGAATGTGGTCATTATATATATATATATATATATATATATATATATATATATTTAAAATGTACCAATAAACTTAATGGATTAAAAAAGAGCATATCAAGGTCAAGGCCGAATAGTACATGGCAATGAGTGGTTTATTAATCAACCTGCAGAACATCAAAGAGGCACACAGAGTGTCAAGGCATGGGAGCCTGCAGGTCACACCAAGCTAGTTGTCTTCATATTGCTGAAGACCAAATGGCGGTGTAGAACAGGGCAAAGTGAACACAACCAGTCACAATCTCAAAGCCATGCACACAACCTACTCCTGGCAGATGGACTATTTCCAGCCTCTCACCACAGGGAAGAGAGATCTGCTGTACAATGAAGGAAGCTGAAACTCTTTGGATTTGAAGTTTCTATTCCTTGTTTCAAAAGCTGTGACAGATAGCACTGTAGCTAAGGAAAGTCTTCATCAGTTAGGACCTGGAACCTAAAGTTTCTCTATCTATGGAATACATTCCACCACCCCATGAGGAAAAGCATGGCCCACAAGAATAGCAAGCGCTGAGGTACATGGCCTATCTGCAGAGCTGAAAGAGCTGCAGGAAAATGGCTTTGTTTTATAGTACTAGGGATTGAACCCAAAGGTACTCTAGCTCTGAGCTACTCCTCCAGCACTATTTGTTATTGTATTGTATTGTACTGTGAGACAAGTTCTCACTAAATTTCCCAGGCAGTACTCAATTTTGGAATTCTCCTAGCTCAGTCTGCCTAAATGATGGGATTGCAAATGTACACCACTGAGCCCAGCCTGGAAAATTGAAATTAGTGATTCAATGACTCTTCCTGATGACACCATTATAAACCTACAAAGAAAATTATATTACTAAAGTATGTAAGTGCAAATGTGAATAAAAGAATATACTGTGCTGATAAATGAGGGAACTTCATTCTTCATAATTCCCAAATCTAATACATAAATCAAAAGCAACCATCATCAAAAGGCCAGCAAATGTTTGGTGTGTGGTTTAACAGATTTCAAATTGTAAAATGTATTTGTGAGAAGAGGCTTCAAGAATTATCAAGATAATTCTTTAAAAAACAAGAGATATGCCCTATCAGATATTAAAACATACCAAATGTGTAATTAGTACAGGAAAATAATAGAACAGAGTTGAGAAAGGGGTGTAGGTATATAAGGGATTTCAGAACATGACAGAATTTATATTTAATATTAATGGAGAAAGGAAAAACAATAAATGGTTTGCATAATTGGTAAATCATTTAGAGGACATTGTTTATCTTCAACTGATAATTTAACTACATAAACATTTAAATTGTGTCTAGTCAGCCACTATAGCAACATTAAAAGGTAAGCAACCTCTCAGCTAAAGACATGAGATTGATGGTTTTTATTCTTTCTCATGGCTCCACTAAAATGATTGTGAAATTGTAAACAGATGGATGAACTGACAAGAGCAAGGCTATTAGAAGAAATCAGAATGAGACATTTCCATTCATTATTGCAAGGAATATGGCAAATGCATGACTACTAAGTTCCTTACCCTCTGGGAATCATTTGTAGCTGAAATCCAGAGAGCTCTATAGGAAAGAAAGGATCTAATGTGCTTCAACAGCCAGGAATGCTACAGATGGCTGAGGATGGCTGAGGGCAAGGTGACACAAGATGCTGGAGACAAGGAGATTGGTTCGAGGTCTACATGAAGTGTGGATGGGCCCACAGACTTTCTCCTTTATACCTGTGCTACCTGTCAAGAGCCTGGAATCTGATCCACAGGCAGAAGATCAGCAAGTTCATTCTCAGACAGAATACCATAGAACTTAGGAGCAAAACCCCTGCCCGCCTCCACCTGAGGTCCCCCAGGGAAAGGCTCAGTGTTCTTGTCAATTGTTTTAAAGTAGACCCTGTAGATCAGGTTTATGACACTAGAGCTTCCAGTCAGCACCACACAGTCTCCTCTTGGCTACAAACAATAACACAAAGAACACTAGACATTATAGGAAATGTTCTAATATGAAACAAATTCAAATAGGCCAATAGGAAAAATAAACCCACAGGGAAGAAGATCATTCATACACTAAGAAGGACATTTTTAAGTGTTTTTATGTTCTCAGAGATATTAGAGGATACTTTATCCATGTTCCAGAAAGTAACATGGAAGGAGTTCTTAGAAATCAAAATATGATAGTCAAAGTAAAACAAATAAAAGATTTTGAAAGTCCAGGAAATTTTCCTAAAGTTAAACAAAGAGAAAAATGTAGAAATTATTATAGAAAAACTGGCAAAAAAAGAAAAAAACTGGACCTGAGAATCAATGGAACAGATTAGAAGATGCAGAAACAACTCCAAACACACTTAGCCATCTTATCTTTGACAAAAGAACCAAAAATCTTCATAGGAAGAAAGCCTCTTTACTAAATGATGCTGGAAAAACTGGCGTTCTGAGGATTATATGCCAAACAAAGATTAAAACTAGAACCATATCTTTTCCCACGCACTAAACTAAAATCAAAACAAATCAAATATCAAAATATTAAAAAAAGAAACACTGAATCTTCTGAAAGATAGAATAGGTAGAACTCTTGAAGAGATTGGTGTAAACAAAGACTTCATGAACAAAAATCCTCAATGCACAGGAACTATCACAAAGAATCAACAACTGAGAAATCATCTTATTAAGAAGCTTTTGCACAGCAAGAGAAACCACTAACAGAGCGACAAGACAATCCACAGAGTGAGAAAATTTTTGCCAGCAGTTCTTCAGACAAAGGACAAATTTCTAGAATATATAAAGAACTCAAAAAAAAAATCAGACTCCCCAAATTTAAAGACCCAATCCAAAAACAGGCATCTGAGATGAACATGTACTTTTCAGATAAAGAAGTAGAAATTGCAAATATGAAAAAATGTTCCACATCACTGGTCATTAGAGAGTTGCAAATTAAAACAATACTGAGGTTCTGTCTCCCTCCAGAAAGAATGGATATCATCAAGAAATCAACCAATCAGAAATGTTAGTGGGCAGCTGGAAAAAAGGAACCCTGTCCACTGCTTCTGGGAGTGTAGACTGGTACAATCACTATGGAAATCTGAGTGGAGATTCCTCAAAAAAATAAAACTAGAGGTTCCATTTGACTCAGCTATTCCCCTTCTTTGTACCTTCTCAAAAGAATTAAAGGAATCCTGCTGCAGTGATATATACATACCCATGTTTACAGTTTTGTTGGAGACCACTACAATGCAGCTCTAAGAGGATTTAAAATTAACTAACTGGCTTTGTATGTTTATCTGTGAGTCTGTCCTAGGCCTAGGCCCCTTGCCTGGTGATGGGAGCTGATTCATTGTAAGTGAACCTCTATGAATCACTGGTCCTGGATGAGATGTGCAGTGGCCTGTGATGCTAGAGATACCTCCAAGTGCAAGATAAGGCCACAGCCAAGGACCCCTGGCTCAAACATCACCTGCAGCATCTCACTCCTGCAGCCTCATTCCTACCATAAACACCATCATGGAGATAAGATGATTCTCCTAAATTGGTATAATTTACTACTTGGAGAGGTCTTTGAAGTGACTCCCAAGGTCCTGCTCATTTCCCATGCTTTCCTCAGTATCCCCTTTCTCTGTTTGAATACTTAATAAATATGGGCATCCCCGAGAAGCTCTTGGTCTTAACCTTCGTCATAGCCAGAGTCAAGAACTCTGCAAGAGGATTTTGATTCTCCTGGAGCCCTAAAATCATACCACATGTCTCATTTATTTAAGCCTTTGTTGTGCACTCATTTGGAGACTGGGGATCTATGTCAGACCTCGACAGAGTTTGTAATAGCTAAATCTTGTAATAAGCAAATGCCCATCAACTGATGACTGCATAAAGAAGATGGTTTTTTTTTTTAAAGATATATACAACTGAGTACTCCTCTGCCATAAAAAAGGATAAGCTTGAGACATTTCTAGGTAAATGGATACATGCTGAAACCATTCTCTTAATGAAACAAATCAGACACATTTGTTCAAATACTGCATGGCTTCTCTGTTGTGAGAACCCAAAGGGTTATTAATGATCAAAATATATAATAGATATTGGGAAATGGGAAGAAAATGTTTAAACAAGGGAAGCAAGGGTGGGGAACAAGCGAGGAAAGAGGGGATAAGAAAAAACAGAATATAAGGAAGAAGTGGAAACAAAGCTTTTGTATATAAGGACGATAAGAGGGTCTGAAGGGAGGGGAGGGGAATGGGAAAAAAGAAGCAAGGCATACTGTATACAGGCACAGATTGCTCATGACGAATGCTGTGACTATATCTAAAATGTATTTTAAATAAAATTTTAAAAAAGATCGAAACGAGAAAAGTTAAGAGACACACAGCGTTAATGCAAGTATCTGAATATGGGACTATGGGCTTTCAGGAGGAGAAAACAGAGCCAGGCAGAGTGGCACATGCCTGTAATCTCAACACTCAGGAGGCTGAGGCAGGAGGATTGTTGTGAGTTCAAGGCCAGTGTGGGCTAGATAGTGAAAGACTCTCTCTGTCTCTGTCTCTCTGTCTCTGTCTCTCTCTCTCTCTTTATATATATATAATTAAAAGGGAGAGAACAGAGAAAAAATAAAGGCAGGGAAGTAGGAAGATAGGTAATTAGGCAAGTACTATGAGAGATGAATGGGTAGATGAATAAGCAGATAGAAACACTGGCCTAGAAATGAGGAGCATAAACACCCATACTGAAAGAATCCACTGAGTAGCTAAAACAACAAGTAATATGGCCTCCCTTTCATGCAATTCCAAATAATCATGACATTTCAGAACATAAACTATAGTGAGGAAAAACCTAAAAGTTTACGGAAAGAATAGATCACAAGTATCAGAATCACATCAGATTTCTCAGCAGGTAGTATGAAGCTAGAAGAAAATGGAGGAGTATTTTCAAAATATACAAAGAAAATTATTTTTAACTACAATTAAACGTCCAGCAAAACTAGCAATTTAGTGTAAGGAAAACACAAATTTGAAGTTAGGTGTGTGGCAATCCAAGTTAGGTGTGCTGTAAATCCAGTACTCTAGGAGGCTGAAGCAGGAGGCTTGCAAGTTTGAACCCAGCCTAGGAAATTTATGAATTTAGTGAGACTCTGTCTTTAAAAAGGGGGTCAGAGTGGGGGAGATGAGAATGTAGCTCAGTGTGAAGCCCCTGCATTCAATCCCCAGTACCATGATAAACAAACAAATTTTATTTCATCTGCCAAATTTGAATAACTCAGTTGGAGAATGGATAAGGTTCTAAAAGGGAGACCACTAGGAAAAGGGAGAAATGTAAAACAATAAATGATCAGATGGAGCATTTGGGGAAAGGGTAGGCTAGAATGCTTTCTTCAAGGAAGACGAAGTAATTTAACCCACTTCAACAAAAATACTCAGCTGCATTACAAAGAAACTGTAATTATGGTATAAATCTTGGCTCTACAATGGTATTTGTGGAGTTGTGACATAAATACAGATATTTATTTGACTATAAATAATGATAAAAAACCTATCAAGACAGCAAAAGGGAAGTAAAAGTAGTGCTAAGATTACATTTTTATCTGTCAAGAAGGAAGCCATCAGATAATGCCTAAAATTGAATAAACAAGAAATAGCAATGTTAGCATATTATTTTGGAGCACTAAAATTATTAACAGATTCACAGCTAAAAGAAAGTAAAATACAGATGACTCTAGGGATTTAGAAGAATTGAGAAGTAGAAGAGGGATTTTATTGTTTTTACTATAATCTTTTTAAAATTTACCTGCGGTGGGCCGGGGATTTAGCTCAGCGGCATAAGCGCCTGCCTGGCAAGCTCAGTCGCGAGTTGGATCCCCAGTACAAAAAAAAAAAAAAAAGAATTAACCTGGGGCATATCTAAATTGTGTGGTACTTGAAACTCATCTAATACAACTTCGAAAGAATAAAAACATAATTAGGGGCCGGGGATTTAGCTCAGCGGCACAAGTGCCTGCCTTGCGAGCACGCGGACATGTGTTCAATCCCTGATACAAAAAAGCAAAACAAAACCAAAAAACCCTTATAACTAAAAAGTTATAAAATTGAAAATTTATTTCTAATGAAAAATATCAAATTTATAAATTTATAAACAATGCAAAGACCACAGATATCACAACATAAAAGGGAAAATACTGTAATTCAAAAAAATTTTTGTGGTGGGTGCTTGAGCTCAAACTCAAGGCCTTGCATGCACTAGGCAAGTACCCTACCACTGAACTACATGGCTCGCCACAGCGACAATACTTTTTATTAATTTACTACCTGACACGCCCTTTCAATGCATTTACTGGGGTTTTTTTTGGATGACCATTTTTAATGGCCTTTTCATTTGTAATATGAAAATAACACTATACATATTTTTTTGTTTGTTTGTTTGCTTTTGTTTTTTTGAGACAGGGTCTTTTCTATGTGTACCAAGCTGCCCTTAAACTCACGGCAATCCTGTGTCAGCCTCCAGAGTGCGCTACCATGCCCGGCCGACACTTTTCTTTACAGAGAACAAAAGGCTGATTCTGTTTTTCTTTAGCAGAAGTAGCTGAAATTATTTTTTATTTATTGACCGTGCATAGAAATTTCTTTAAATTTCACAAGTTGCTATTTGCAATATAATTAGTTAATAGAATTTATGATAATTTTGAGGAATGCCTTGCAAACTTTCTTTAATATACAAACTGTAAAACTTTGAAGGAATTTAAATTGGCGAATGTAGTGATTAATTTTAAATATGTTTTAAGTTAAAAGCATTCATCATCCAAAGTTTCGCTCCTTATAATGCCATGTCATGTACTGAGGTGGTGACGTCATGTGACTGACATCTAGATGTCCCCTCAAAGGCTATGCATTCAGAGGTAGAGTTTTGGGGAGGTGACTGGATCATGGGAGCAGGATACTCTTCAGTGGGTTAGTCCATTGATGACTTCGTAGCTAACTATGATGTGGGGAGGTGAAACCTGGCTGGAGGAGGTAGGTCATTGGGGTGTGGCCTGGAAGGGTCTGTCCCCCTCCCCCTCCCTATGCTTCTTGCCTGCCCTGTCATGAGCTGTGACTTCTCTGCCATACCCTCCTTCCGTGCTGTCCTGCCTTGGAGCCAGTCAGCTTGGACTGAAACCTCTACAAACTGTGAGCCAAAATAAACGTTTCTTTCCCTAAGTAGTGGCTGTGGGGTATTTAGAAGAATGAGCCATGAAGAAAATAGCTAAGCTATGTCAGATGAAGACTTCCATTTTGACCAAGCATGAATGAGGAACGAGGCTTCTATTTATAATTTACATAGCTGATCTCTGTGCTGATTTTCTATATACTATGCTATATGGCAGTTTGTATCTGGAATGTTCCCCAAAGGCTCAGATGTTGAAGGGTTGGACCTCAGCTGGTGGCATTATTGGGAGACAGTGGAACTCTGGGAAATGGGGGCTACTTGAAGGAAGTAGGTCATTGGGGTGGGAAGGAAGTAGGTCATATTCCATGGATACAGCAGGCTCTGCCCTATTCTTTCCTGCTGCCCTGCTAAGAATTTTCCTATGTTGCTTCCGAATGTTTTCTAAAGGGCACCTGTTTTATATTGACTGTTCATGATCTTCTCTTATTTGTGGGGAAGAAAACTCAAAAAAGGAAGGAGGAATTTCATTCCATTCTTGAGGGTATTTGTAAATTACTGTTCTTTTTTTTTTAAGATGGGTGACAGTTATTTTTATTTTTTCTTCTCGTATCCTAATATGTGACTCTAGATTTCCTCTTTGAGCCAGGCCATGTGGTTGCTGTGCCTTTGTGAGTTTATTAAGTCCTGCTCAATGACCAGTCCTGGAAAATAATTTTGTCAGCATGCAAAACTGCCCCAAGAGGAAATAATGGCTTCCTTTTGTCAGATCAATATATAATAAAAGGCTGCTATGAGGGAAAACAATGAAGAATTCCATTAAGAGCATTTTTCCCCCTTTCTCTACCTTGAGGCTTAGATCTGGAGGGAGAAGGTTGGGGCTTAATAGAACCTACAATTGGTCCCAGGGGCTCTTGTTTTATTTGATTACATTTTTCCTAGTTGCACTATGGAGTCTACTTTTAAACCTTTTCTCTTCCCATTGTTTGCCATTTTAAAAATTGTGGGTGGTAAATCCATTTCACCTGCAAAAACACTTTGGAAATAGATTTTCTTCTTTCATTCTTAATATCAACAATTTCAGCTCCCTAGTCTTTTTCTCTCACTGGCTCAGATTTTCTAAACTTTGATCCAGGATTAAAGGGATTTTGAAGAGATTTAGAAGTTAAAGCACAGCTTTCCTTGGGATTTGATTTAACAAATTATAAAATGAAAAAATGTTTTCTCTAATCTCAGTGCTTTGATAATTGCATAGGTATACTGACCAATCAAATATTGGTGTGTTTTCTTGCTCTTGGTCTTGTTAGAAGTCTGATGCTGTCATGGCCCTGCCTGTGTCACTGGGCCCTCACTGTGTGTGCCCAGGCAGGCTTCTCATTATAAATGTGAGGACTGCATTTCCAGACTTGCAAAACACTCTCTGTGCACCTCCAGGGCCAGCCAGAATTCTGGAAACTCCCCCAGGACAGTCCTCTGTGATGCCTGGACAATTGAAGTCACTCCCCCTGGCTCCCTTGCCCCTTGGTTAGCATATTTATGCATGTGTTTTGCACCATTTCTTTTAAGATTAAACTCCCCTTTCCAAAATGGGAGCAGGCTTAACTGTGGAGCCCCTATTGCTCACTTCCCACCTCTGCATTACTGCTGTGCTTCCCTGTGGGTGTTAACCAGGTTTTCTCAAATACATTCTTTGCATTCAATTCTTTGTCTCAGGGTCTGCTTCTGGGAAAACTGTGAGGTTGAGTCATAAGCGGATAAGCTAAGCAGTTTGCTGCACTGTTATTCTTTGATATCTTAATACACTTAGTTCAAAACAGAAATGAATTTCCTGTTTGTCTTAGTTACTGTGCTTGTTGCTGGGACACAGTATCTGACACCCACAATTTAAAGGAGGAAAGGTTTATTTTGCCTCACAGTTTGTAGAGGTTTCAGTTCATAGTTGGCTGGCTCCAAGGCAGGGAAGCATGGAAGAGGGGATGGCAGAGAAGAAACAGCTCATAGCGTGACAAAGGGAAGCAGAGGGGTAGAGAGAAGATGGAGAGGAGATACATCTTTCCAGGTCACACCCTCAGTGACCCACCTCTCCCAACCAGACTTCACACCATCATATCTAGCTATAAGCTAATTAGTGGACTTATCCATTGAGTATCACACACTCATAATTCAATGACTTCCCCAAAGCCACACCTATGAGTACATGAAGTTTTGGGGGACATCCAGTTATAAACTGTAACACTGTTGCTGCCACATTTTGTAGCACCATCATTCACACATTTCTCTTTTAGACCTATGTTTTTCAAATGATGGGACTCATTAGAGAACCCTCTCTGATAGTAATTCTATTTAGTTGTTTGCTTCATAGAGAGACTCTCAGTATCCAGGCAAAACTGGAAAATGATGATCAATCTGTAGAAACTTACCTAGAATTGTCACTTATGATAGAATTAGTAAAGACATCCAAACATTATGATCAAGAAAGCAGATGTGGGGCCGGGGGTTTAGCTCAGCAGCATAAGTACCTGCTTGGCAAATGTGAGGTCGTGAGTTTGATCCCCGGCACAAAAAAAAAAAAAAAAAAAAGCAGATGTATATAGTATCAGTGAAATGAATGATGTAACAAAAACTCAAATTAAGCTACATCTGATGACATAGCCCTGAGCGCTCTGGGAAATTGAAGCAGAAGGATTATCAGTTCAAGCTTAGCCTAAGCAATTTAGTGAGATCTGTCTCAAAATTAAAACAAAATCCACAATCATACAACTTAAAAAAGGGTAAGCATGGAGCTCAGTGGCAAAGGTCCTGGGTTCAATCCCTGGTACTGGAAAAAAAAAAAAGTATTGAATTTCTAATGTTGAAAAATGTAATGTCCGGTGTGAAAACCCTTACACTAACTCAGTGCGACAGCCTGAGCTTTCCACTGCCTTTTCCATCTCCCACCTGAGCTGCTAAAGACAATATGACGGCAACACAGTTGATGCCACCATCAGTTCCCATACAGATTAATGCATTTTGTAGTTTCTCTAACGTGTCCGTGATCAGCTTTCTTTCCCTTCTCTTTACCTCTTTAGTTGCTTCTCCAGTCCTTCACCATTTGCCATCATCCTTTCTCATTAGATTATGTGGGGACTGCTTCACAAAAGAGAACAAAACAGAAAGCAAAACAAAACAAAACCACCTGACAGCCCACCTCCTAACAATTCGCCCACAACTGATAACCTTAGTTTAACCACACCTGTCCTATTTTTTTCCCCACTTGTCAAAAGAAAAGATGCCTTTCTCATACCTAGCCCACCTTTGGCCTATGAATATCATCCCCTTGTGCCTTATGCATATCCTTGCATGACCTCTGAGACACTGGCCCATTGGCACCCTTTGGTCTGTGTGTTCAAGCCCTGGTCTGGTACGTTCCTCTTAGATCATGAACATGGTACTTGCCTGCTTGTCTCCAAATAACCTTCTATCATTCAGATTCTTCCCCTGTATCTCTTTTCCTATATAGCCAACATTCTGAAAGGATTGTGTGTGTGAAACTCTAAAACTCTTAGAAGGAAACACAGGGGGATATCTTCCTGATGCTGGATTTGGCAAGGGATTCCTAGGTATGACACTGACAATACAGATAAGAAAAGAAAAAACAGAAAAATCAGACAATCTCAAAACCAAAAATTTCTGTGTACCAAGAACAGAATCAATAGCTGTAAAGGCAACCTCTGGAATGGGAAGAAACATTTTCACATATCTGACAACCAGTTAATATCCAAAATATATAAGGTACAGTACTAGTATAATTCAACAACAAAAAACCTGACAAGTAAATGGAGAGTATGAAGAGATATTAATCATTAGGGAAATATGAGTACCACAAGAACCAATCCCTTATCTCCACTAAGATGACTGCCATTAAAAACAACAACAACAACAACAACAGGAGCTAACAAGTGTTTACTGTGGATGTGGAGGAAGTAGACACTTGCACAGCTTCTGAGAATGTGAACTAGTACAGCTGCTTTAAGAAACTGCTCAGGTGAATCCAAAAGAGCTGAAATGAGGCTCTGAGAGAGACTGTGCACACCTAGGCTTACAGCAGCATAATTCACAATAGGCCGAAAGTAGAAGAAATGCAAGTAACCATTTACAGACAAATGGATCAAACGTAGTAGAAACATCTAATGGTTAAACAGCCATGGCTCGAGCGAGTGGTGAGTGACCCAGGGAGGGAACCAGCCGGAGTCTCCTGAGATCCACGCCATGTTGGAACTTAGGGAGCTGGGTAACAAAGGAACCCGCTCGCCTTCCTAGTAGGCAGCCTTGAGCCTACCAGCGCACGAGCCTACCGGCGCACGTGGGCTGAGAATCAAACATCTCATCCTCCCCCTCAGTCCTCCCCCATTAGCAAATGGGAGCCAGCGGTCTGAACATCTCTTGGGAGGATGACTGTGTACATTATAGCAAATATGGGGGACTTCTTTCTACCATCTCTTTGAAGGCAAATATTGTTATCACTGTTTTGCTTTGTTCTGATTAATTGTATTGCTCTATTCAATACTCTATTTTGATAGTTTTTATGATGTTCTGTATTTGGTTTGATTTTGCTATACCTGACTGAATGGACTACTATTGTGAAGATAATGAGACAGATATACTATGGTACCTATTACTGTTATCCTGGTATCCTGCTGCAAAGTTCTGTACCAATTTTACTGCATTGTCTCGATTGGCTTTGTTCTGCTGTATCTTACTACCTTCAAAATAATAAAAAAGTAGGAAATAAGATTGCTAAAAGGCATATAATATTATATTTTGCAGAATGCATGTAAGAACTTTTTTCATAGAATGTGTCAGCAGTCTCAAGCAGCACTGTGAGCTTTCTATTGAAAAGAAGAAAAGAAAATTTAAAACATTTAAGGTTTTGATGGGTATAGTCAAATGCTTGTTCTAAAACTCATGGAATATTGGGATTTTGTTGATAATTATAAAACTTTTAAGATAGTGTATCTCAATTATTAGACCCAACATATTGTGATTAATTAAAATTAGTGTTCATTGTGTCTTTAATTAGATAATTGTTAACAGTGAATAAATTCAAACTTTAAGAAAGAAAAAAGAAAGAAATATCCAGTGGCATATTATTCAGCTCAAGAATGGAAGGACATTCTGAGACATCCTACAACATGAATGAACACTAATGTTTGCAAGAGTAGCCATAACAAAATACTACACACTAGTTAGCTTAAGAACCAGAAATTTATTTTTCAGAGTTCTGGAGACTAGAATTCCAAGGTTAAGGTGCCAGACTGTTTTGTTCTTCTTGATATCGCTTTCTGTGGCTTGCAGATGGCTACTGCTGTGGATTTGTCATCATCAAAACTCATGTTGGAGGCTGAGCTCCTCAAAGGAATAGTGCTGAGGTGAGGGACTTTAAGGGAGATAATTAGGTCATCTGCAGAAGGGTGGTTAATGCCCACTCTTGAGAACAAGTAATGTTTCCTGAGACTGGATTAGCTATTGCAGGAGCAAGTTGTTATAAAACAAGACCATCTCAAATGTTTGGTCTTTTCCCTTTTTGTTTTTAGTTACCAAGGATTGAACCTAGGACATTTGCACTAAGCTAGAGCTCCAGCCCTTTCTTACTTTTTGTTTTGAGACAAGGTCACACTAAATTGTTAACTTGCCCATGCTGGGCTCCAACTTGAACTCCTTCTGCCTTAGCCTCCCAGAGTGCTGGGATTACAGGTATGGACCACCATGTCTGGCCTGGTCTTTTCTGTGTACATCAATCTGCTTGCCATTGTGGCATATGTGATTCCATTCACCGTGCAACTGGGGGTCCCTGTCATATACTAGTGCCATGTTGTTTGGGTTTCCAGTCAAATAAATCTCTTTTTCTGGTTAATCATCCAGTCTTAGGTATTCTTTCACAGCAACACAAATGGACTGCAGCAGCCACCTTCTTCCATGGTATCTGTGTGTCCAAATTACCTCTTCTTACGTGAACACAGATCAGATCAGATTAGGACCCACCCCAAGGATCTCATTTTATTTAGTTATTTGGTCTCCAAGTGCATGTTCTGAGGTGCTGGGGGTTAAAGCCTCAACACATGAACTTAGAGCAGACACAATTCAACCCATAACAAGGACAGTGTTAAATTTAAAAATTATTCCCAGAAAGACAAATGCTGTGTGATTCCACATCTATAAGGTAGAGTTGTTACATTAAAAAAAAAAAAAGAAGAAGAAGAAGAAGAATAGTGGGGTGGACTGAGGGGCTGGTAAGGAATTGTCTAACAGGTGTTTTGTTTTTTGGTTTTTTGGTTTTTTTTTTTGGTTTTGCAAGGTGAAAATTTCTGTAGATCGTACACGAATGTGAATGTATTTAACACAAATTATCTACATACTCAAAACTGCTTAAGATGATAAATTTTATGTTTTGTGTATTTTACCACAATAAAAAATAATTTAAAAAGCAGTGTGTATGGGGCTGAGGATTTAGCTCAGCAGCATAAGCGTCTGCCTGGCAAGCACAAGGTCCTGAGTTCGATCACCGGTACTCACAAAAAAAGAAAAAAAGCAGTGTGTATGTGATTGGTCCACTCCTTGCCACCTCTTCATGATGGCATCAGCGTCATTGTACAGCAGACCCAAGCACCTCCATGGTGCTCCTTGCAAGTGTCACAGTTGCTTCCCTCAACATAGAAGAAATCTGATTGTCCCAAGCCTGCTCTCTAGGCAGCTTGTTTGGTAAAATGCATCACTGCTGTCCCCAGGATTTAAACAAAGGAACACAGTGTCACCCTAATCCCTTCAATTCTGTAAAAATACATCCATTTCACGTCCTTCTACAAATCCACCTTGCAAGTGTGTCTGTGGGCCATGGCAATGGACACCTGTAACCCTAGAGCTCTGAAAGGCTGAGGCAGGAAGATCAAAAGTTCAAGCCCAGCCTGTGCAACTTAGTGACTTGGCACTATCATAGCACTTATCTCAAAAGAATAAATAAATAGATAGATAGATAGATAGACAGATAGGGCTGGGCATGTGGCTCAGTGTGAAGGCCTTGGGTTCAATCCCCAGAAGCCCCCCTCAAAAGTCTCATCTCTGACTCTCCATGGCCACTGTCTTAGTTACATCCCATCTCTCCCTGGCCTGCTTATCAAAGGCCTCCTTGACCAGGTTTCTGCCTGGTGGCCCTACTTTCCTGTCTACTTCTGAACATCTCCCAGAGAGCTGTGAATCACAAGCCCAGGCATTCACTCCCCTACTTAGAAACGTCTTAAATCTACAACCTCTCCTGGATAAAATGCAAGTGAGGTCCCCATGGGCTCACTTATCTCCCTTGCCTGGCCACGCCTCCTCACCCCTCCCCTCTGCTCACATTTCTGCCCCCCCCCCCCCCGCAGCCCCAAGGAGAGGATTAAACGCATCCTGCAGCTCTGGGCCTCTGCATCTCTACCACAGGGTCCCCACTTAGCTGACTTGGCTCCTGCTTGTCCTTCAGGTGTTCTAGAGTAAGGTCTGACCTCTTCCCAGAGCTCGCAGCCAACTGCCTTTCTCCATGGAGGTACGCACTAAGCTGCTGTTTAGTGTAAAGCACTGTGCTAGATCTTTCTGCTCTCATCACTAGTATTTAGAAGAGTGTTTGACACGGAACAGGAAACTTGAAAAATGCCAGTTGAATTAAATTTTAAATCTTTTCAGTTTAATTAGCATTAATGAACTATCTTCAAAGCACCTGCAGAGTATAAGGTGCTGGCATTCTTGGGAAATCTAGTGAGGAGAGAAGGCAAATGCCTCACGGGGGAAGACCAGCAGAGCAGAGGCCTTAGGAAAAGCCAGAGGGAGCTGCAGAGGTTGACTAGCCTTAGTGGAATTCAAACGCAGATTTGTGCTTTGCTTTATCAAAACTCTGCCTTATGTTTGTGGGAGACAGATCTAAAATCTAAAATGAAATAACAAGTGTGAGAGGAAACTGGGAATCTATTTGAAAATAAAGGCTCAGCAGCAGTTCCCCAGCTTGGCCTTCGGAGGCCGTTCTCTATTTTCCTCCAGTTTTATTCTAGCTGTCAGAGCAGGAATGGAGAGAAAGGCCATTAGTATTTCCTGCCTATTGACTAATATCTATTAAATCCAGGTCCTGATATCATTGAAGTTACCTTATGATTCATAATGAAGCTCCCAGGTAGGACTTCTGTGCCAACTGGAATCTTGGGCCACTTTTATCTCTTGCTGCCTATGGGATCAGTCTCAGAGGTTCTTCTACCCTCCCCCCTCAACAAGTTGGGGGAATCACTTAAATATTCCACGCCTCGGTTTCCTCATTTTAAATTGGAGCTAAGTAAGTATCAGAGGTGTCATGAGGATTGAGTGAATGAAGATGTTTCAACCTTTTAGAATTTTAGAATTGGACTAACAGAAACTGTCATTCAAAAGTTGGCTAGTATTGCCACTCGTCAAACAAAATGACCCAGGCATTATTCCGAGCACTTCTCATGGATAATTTCCTTTGTCACACCAGTGTGTGAGCCCTCACGCTCTGCATAGGTGTCACACCCCTTGGTATTCAGAAGAAACTGGAGACTTACACAGATAAGAATGAGCAAACCCTGGACTCTAAAGCATCTTACTCTCCTAATACCACTCTGCATTCAGGATACCGCTATTCCTGGATGTGTTTTATTTCCCCTTAAGAATGGAGCCTGTGGCTGGGCATGGCGGTGCACACCTCTAATCTCAGGCTGAGGCAGTTGCCATGAGTTTGAGGCTGGCCTGTGCTCTGCAGTGCATTCAAGACTAGCCTGAACTGCATAGCTAAATCCTGTCTCAAAAACAACAGAACCCATTGAGGTGGAGGTCTGCAATTTGACACATCTCTACATTGCACTGTAACAGAAAGGGAGGCCCAGGTTGTGCTGCAGCAGTAACTCCAAAACCACAGTGGATTAGCCCAGCTTGCCTCCATCATTCTTGCTACATGTTACCTGGCACAGATCAGCAGAATGATTCTCTCTACTCATGGCAGCCACCAGGGACCCAGGACCACAGGGGACCATCTGAATGCTTCTTTAGTCACAAAAGCAGAAAAAGGGAAAGCAATAAATTGTAGACTGTTGCCTCAGTGTTCAACTCGGAATTTCTGCACATAGGTTCATTGGCTAAAGCTCATCACTTACCCACAGGTAACTTCAAGGGACCAAAGGGTACAAGCCCATCGTGTGACTGGAAGGAATGGTGAAATATTTGTGAAGACTCACTCACAACTGAGATAAGAGGTAGAGCAAGGACAAGGAAAAAGCAACATGCTGTGGGGGAAGGAACTGAGGAACCAGATAGGGTAATGGTGATCACGTCAAAAAATCAGAAAACCAGTAAAGGTCACGCTGCTCTCCCTCCCCAGAGTGTGCAAATCCCAAAGTACATGACCCTGGCCTGCATCCAGCCTCATTTGTACTGCAATTTTCATTTCCTTCCTCAACTATACAACACAATAGGCTTGGGACACCATGACACTTCCTCTAAAATCCTCACGTGGTCAATAGCTCTCCCTCTATGGGGTGGGCCAACTCAGGTACCCTGTTGTGTCAGAATTCCTGTAAATCCCCAGCTGGAAATCCTCCCATGACACCAGGCCCTTAGCAGACCCAGTGCCTGCCCCTATCTAGGACATGAGTTCTTCTCATTGGTCTGCTCCCAATCTGGGGACTGTTCTTGTTTTGCTTACTCTTTTTCTTTTTCTTTCTTTCTTTTTTTTTTTTATTAGAACCTGTGGAAATTTTAACCTGCTGTTAGTACTTACTACATTTAAATAAATATGATCCAAACACACTATGACATATCTTCAACTCCATTTCCATGTTCGAGACACAAGCTTTTAAAATAGAAGAAAAAAAAGCTACTTCTTGTGTCACAACATGAAAAATGGAATAGCAAATCTATAGAGCTGAGATTTTGCTCATGTTCTATGCTTTGTAATTAACAACTTCTTAAACCAGGCATGGAGGCACATGCTTATAATCCCAGAACTTGGGAGGCTGAGGCAGGAGGATTGCTGTGAGTTTGAGGGTAGCATGGGCTACATAGTGAGTTCAAGCCTAGCCTGAGCTGCATTGTGAAACCCTATCTCAAAAAGGCAAACAAAAAACTCTTTAGTCTTAGAACCAAACATAATGGCTATTAATATCTTCTATCATTTAACCTGTTAGGTATCATCATTTTTCTTTTTGTTTTGTTTTCTGAGGTAGAGTCTCACTATGTACTCCAAGCTGGTCTCAAAGTTTCATTCTTCTTGCCTTAGCTTCAGGAGTGCCAGGATCACAGGCTTGTACCATTGCACCTGGCTGTAATGTTCCTTCTTCTGTGCATCAAATCTCATACTGAACAGTGAGTTCTGGGTTGCAAAAGAGGATTTATTTTCTGCACCTGTTCACAAGTCTTAGTCCACTTACTCTTGTAACTTGTTTTTTAAATAAATCTTACTCTTGTTACTTCTTAAAGTGTCCTGCTCAGTTCTTTGTGTGAGATACCAAGTAAAACAACCGAAAACAACTCCCCCAGGATGCCCCACACTCTCAGAATTGTTACCCTATGTAGATACAGCAGCATTCGTTAAGTGTTCATGAAGTGAAGAGGTGACGCAAACATTCAGATTAAAGGTTCCACCTGTGGCTGCACTTGAAACTCACCAAAGAAATTTCTAAAGTCTGGAAAGCTAGTCACTTTTCCAATATGATCCAGTGGTTTTTTTATGCTAGCAAATTTTGTGTTTGATTCTTTATTGCTTCACGTTCATTCAAAAGTGAAAGAAGCCAGTCTAAAAATGGTATTGCTGTAAGATACTAATTATGTGACATCCAGGAAAAGGAAAACTATGGTGAAAGTGAAAAGATCAGTGGTTCCCAGGGGACAGGGAGGAAGTAGGGAGACTAGGCAGAACCAGAGGGTTTTAAGGGCACTTTCATAATAGATATGACACTTTCATAATAGATACTTATCCCTGAACATGTCCAAACCCATAGAATGTACAACATCAAGAGTGAAGCCTAATGTAAACAATGGACTCTGGGTCATACACTTGTCAGTGTAGGTTGGTCAATGGCGGCAAATGTACCACTTTGGAAGGGGAAGCTGATGATGGGGGAGGCTGTACCCATATGGGAGCGGAGGAGTTACAGGAAATGTCTGTACCTTCCACACAGTTTTGCTGTGAACCTACAACCTACTCTAAAATAGGTCTAAACCAGGTGTGGTGGTGCACGGCTATAATCCCAGCATTTTGCACGGCTGAGGCAGGATTGCAAGTTGGAGTCTAGCCTAGGCATGTGGCCATTTAGTAAGAGCCTATCTCAAAATTTAAAATACAATAAGGGGCTGGGCATGTAGCTCTGTGTAAGGGCTCTGTGTTCAATCACTAAAAAAAAAAAAAAGTGGTGCTACAAAACCCTAAATATTTCCACAAATCAGCTCTCTGGGTAAAGTGCAGTCACTCGTATCAAACCAAATGAGCACATCCATAGAGAAAATAAGGATCTTTACACTCACATTTATATTTCAGTAATACAATCAAACTGTTCATCAGCAACAGCAACAGTTCCTGATGCTCCGTGGCAGGAGCAGGACGCACAAGGCAGACTTCTAGATATCAAAGCCATTTAGCCCCATAACGGTATTCGAGCAGTCTTGTTTCGAAAGGCCAGTGCACGTGTAGAAGCAGCTCATTTGGTATTCATCCAAATATGTCCTTAACTTCCCTTATAGCACAAATATGAATTCTTCAAAGTCCACAAGAGCCAAGTTTATATTTAGCTATAGTAAAAAGTCTTGTCAAAATGATACTTTTCTCTTGCTCAACTTTTATTTTTGTTTAAGAGCTTTTATATTTTTAAGAAAAATATAAAATGATTATACAGGCAACTCAGCATTAATTGTGCATCTACCTTTTATGTCAACTCCTGGTAAAGTCTCTTTATGAAAAATCTATTTCAAGACCCCCTCCCATGAGGCATAAAAATCAGGCTTATTTAATAAACACTGAGTGGAATACAATGTGAAATCTAAAGAGATGTTTAGCTTTGCCTATGTTAAATTTGAGTGGATAAATGCCAGTGTGTGTATGTGTGTGTGTGTGATGTACTGGGGATTGAACTCATGGCCTTCACTCTGAGCTACATTCCCAACCCTGTTTATTTACCTTATTTTTTATTTTGAAACAGGGTCTTACTAAGTGGATAAATTGCCTAGGCTGGGCTAGAACTTACAATACTTCTGTTTTGGCCTTCCAGAGTGCTGAGATTGCAGGTGTACAGCACCATACCTGTCAGGTTGTCCTTTTAATAGTTGTGAATTTACCTTTTGGGAGGAAATCATGAAATCTAATCAAGAGGAAAAAGATTTATGATATGTTACATGTAAAAGCAGCATTCCAAACTGTGGATAGAATCTCTGGTTGGCATGTATTTTATGTGTTACATACTCTGGATTTTTTCTATTCATATGAAATGAATGAAAGCCATGTTGTGTGTGTGTGTGTGTGTGTGTGTGTGTGTTACTAAGAATTGAATCCAGGGTCTTTGCACTATTTTAACTTTTTATTTCAACACAGGGTCTCACAAAGTTGCCCAGGGTAGGCTGGAAGTTGCAGTATCCCTGCCTCAACCACCCAGAGACCTGGGATTATAGGAATGCAACACCATACCCAGCTAAAGACATTGTGATTTTTAATAGTTGTCTCTGTGTAATAAGGTTTTAATATTTGCATTTTCTTTGGGATTCATATAACCTCCTTTTAAATGAACCCATTGTCTTTTTTCATTGATGGAACAAAATAACCAACATCCACAATTTAAATGAGAAAAGATTTATTTTGGATAACAGTTGATTGAGGTTTAAGATCATAGTTGGCTGGTTCCATGCAGGAAAGCATGACAGAGGGGCATGGCGGAGGAAAGTCAGCTCAAGGCACAGCAGATAGAAGGCAGCAAGATATCCTTCCTTCCCCTTTTTATTCCCTCTAGGCTATATGCCTATTAGTTGGTGCCATCCACACCTAGAACTGTTCTTTTTCTCTTCAGTAAGTCTATCATCCACACCCAGGACTATGCTAAGTCAATCAGTGGACTAATCACACACATAATCCTGTCACTTCCAAAAGCCCCACCTATAAGCATATGATGCTTTGAGGGAACGTCTAGATACAAGCCATAACATTTTGCCTCTGCCCCACACCCAAAGGCTTGTATGCAATCCTTTTTGTAAAATGTATTTAGCCCAGCTCTGAGAGTTGCCAAAGTCCTAACAGTTTCAGCATTGGAAAAAAGCCCAAGTCCATATTCTCCTGAGCTCAAGGCAAACTCTTAGCTGAAAGCCTCCATACAAATGAGAAGCAAGTTAAACACTTCTAGGATACCATGCCCAAGATAAATATTATCATTCCAAAAAGTAGAAACAGGGAAACAGAAGGGAATGTAAGCAAAGCAGGACCAAAATTGAGCAGGGAAAACATTAAGTCCTGTAGTTCCATGTCCAACACCGGGGCCAATCAGGCAAGAGGTGAACTCCCAAAGGCTTGGGCGCCCCACCCATGGCACTGCTGGTGTTTCTAGCCCTCATGGCCTCTCTCTTGTGCAGGCTTTGGTCTCTTGAGGTTTTTCTCAGATAATCCATGTTCCTGGCTTCTTCAACTTTCTGGGGTCTCCACTGTATTTTTCACTTCAAGTCACAGCTTCATGCTGTACCCTCAGGGGCTTGGCCTCCCAGCCCTTCTTCTGAAATCTGAGTGGGAGCCTCAACTCTCGCTTGCTGCACACACCTAAAACCAGCACCATGTGGATGACGCCAGGATCTGCCACCAGCTGGAGCAATAGCTCAGCCCTTTTGATCTAGATGAAAACTCATGCTCCACAGATAAAAACATATATGCAGCTCTGAAGTTGCTTGGTCAATCATGATCTTCAGGGAAACTCTATAATGTAATAACTTCCTATAATCCAATGACTCTTTTTAAGATTTGTGTCTTCTGATTTTCATGTGGTCAATAAGATCAGTGATAGATGACAAATATTGGCAATCTATTCAAGGTCCAAAATTATCATCCACTTCTTGAGGATAGACATTTTTATTAAAATATTTCAAATCAAACACTTAGCTTTTTGAACCCATTGTCACTAAAAGTATTTAATTGGGGAAAAAGTTAAAAGTACAGTAACAAAAAGTAGCAACAAATAAATTGTTGTAAGTTTATACCAAAGAATGACAAAATCACTGTAGAAAGAACATGCAGATGACTCCTCACACATTCTCTGCAAAGCTGCCTAATTTCCCTCACGTCTTTTTTATGTTCCAAGACTGAACTAGTTTCCTAAAATTTTTACTGGATTACTAACAAGCAGATAGATGCAACATAGTTTTTCTTTCTTGGTGGTACTTAAGACATACATATTATCTTTAATTTGACAAAATTTACTTCTGAACTAAAATATGCATTATAGAAATAATGGTCCCTGGGCAACGTGGCTGAAACAGAATTTTATTATTTTGGAGACAAGGGGATATCTGGGCAATTCTCTTTTGAACATCCTCAGCCCCATCACTTTGGTTTCCTTGATTTCAGGTGCCATTAGGGATGAAAAGGAGGTTGCTGGTCCAATGGCAACTCACTGAACAACGGCTGTTTATCAGGTAAAAAGAGCCTGCTACATTCACAGGTTGTACAAGTCCCTAAATTCTAGATCAAGGATGAGAACACTTTATTTCCTAGTAGGCTACTGAGATTTATTTCTTTACTGGAACATGTACATTTTTTTAGCTGATTATTTTACTCAAGAGCTTTCATGCCCTGGAATTCCTTCAATCACAGCTGAGTGCCTTTCCTTTTCACTGCTTGCAAGGCCAAGGCTAGGAATGACACTTGATTGGGACCTGGTACTTTATGTACATGTTTGTATGGATGAGTGTTGTTACGTGTGTGCACATGCATGTGTGTGTAATAAAATAGAAGAGACCTAACATTCATTTATGAATATAAAAGTGGGATATTTTGAAAAACAGATCTGAGAAGATCTAGAGGTTAAGAAAACAAAATAGAAGCTGCCTATTAGTAATGAGTTGAATTTGTACACTGCATCACTGTTTACAAAGTGAAAAAGTAAAATTCTAAGTAATGAACTGCAAGATGCTGATTAGCCTCCTAAACCCTATGCAAACACAATTTTTTTCATTCTTGAGACTCTTGCTTTTTTATTAAGTCTATTGGTAAAATTTACATATACATAATGGTCATATTTCTCATAAGCAGTTTGTACCTGTATATATCTTGATTTCTCTTTTTTCCCCACTCCCCTCCCCTCCCTTCAACCCTTTTTTTCCCTCCACATTTACAAAGATTTGTTTCATTTATCTTTCTTGTATTGTTTTTTCCTTTTCCCTTCCTTTCTTTCCCCTTTGTTTTCAACCATTTCTTCCTATTTTACAATACCTATTATATGCTTAGGTCCTTATTTTCATTTACGGTTTCTCATACCAGAGACAGATTTTTTTTTGTTTTGTTTTAAGACAGGGTTTAACTACACAGTTCAATCTGGCCTTGAACTCACTTTGTATCCCAAGCTGGCCTCAAACTTGCAGCAAACCTCCTGCCTCAGCCTCCTGAGTGTTAGGAATATAGATGTGTGCTTCCACGAACAGCCAGATGTTTTTATATGCCATGTTTTTATGTATGTATTTACAGTTCCATGACATGGTTAGTCACGGGATAACTATGTAAATTACTCTTCCATTCAATTATTTTTAGCACACATAGATTTCTTTTTATGTAGTAACATACATAATCCTGGAGAGGGGCTGGGGTTTAGCTCAGTGGCATAAGCTTCTGCTTTGCAAGCACATGGTCATGAAGATATTTTTTATGTAGATAATGAGGAGGGGATACATTTTTTTTTGCACTTTTGGAGTAGTTTTTGGATTACATTTCACTTAGCATGTGAATTTATCTTAATTCTCCTTATTACTTTCAAATATGAGTTTTAATTTACATTTAAATTTTAAATATCGGGCTGAGGATTTAGCTCAGTGGCTTAAGCGCCTGCCTAGCAAGTGCAAGTTCATGAGTTCAATCCCCGGTACCAAAAAAAAAAAAAAAAAAAAAACTATAAATTTTAAATGTCAAAACCTCTGTGGAGAATACAAGGTTAGTTTAATATTAGGAGATCCATCATCACATACCAAATTTACAGACCTAAGGGGGAAAATCAAGGTTTTCTCCATAGAAGCCCCTTCATGTGGAGTCTCACCTTCATGTGGAGTCTAAAACAGCCCAACTCACAGAAGTTGAAAGCAGAGTGATGGTTATGAGGGACTGGAAATTTGGGGTGAAGTGGGGGCAGGGAGACAGCCAAAATTCACATTAGATAGGAGGATTAAGTTCAAGAGCCCTATTGTAAAATATAGTGTCTATAGTTAATGGTGATGTACTGAATTCTTAAAAATTGCTAAGGAAGGTTTTTCAGTACAGGATTGAACTCAGGACCTTTTTTACTTGCTTTGAGATAGGGTTTTTAAAAATTACTAAGTTGTATGGACTGATTTCAAACTTGTGATCTTTCTGCCTCAGCCTCTCAGAGAACCTGGATTATAGGATTATGCCACCATGCCAGGCTTAGACAGTAGACTTTTAAAATGTCCTCACCTCAAAATATGAAAAGTCTACAAGATAATGCATATGGCAATTAGCTTGATTTAGCCATTCTATAATTCCATGTTTCAAAACAGTGTGTCCAGGCAATAAATATATATAATTTTAATTTATCAGTAAAAATAAATTTTTAAAAATGTTTAGGTATATTGATAAATGATAGCTTGCTGTGGTGCCATATACCTGCAATCACAGTACTCTGGGAGGCTGAGGCAGGATGACTGCATTTTCCAGCCCAACCTGGGCAACTTAGTGAGTTATGTCGAAGTAAAATAAAATTTTAATAAGGGGGGAGGCTGGGATGTAGTTCAGTGTGAAGGCCCTGACTTCAATCCTCAGTACTGAAAGAAAGAACAGTAAATGAAAAAAGGTACAAATTCTCCAAAAGACCCAGGTAAATATGGCAATTGTGTGTGTAACAGTGAACCTCAGAATCCTGCTGACTTGGTGATTTTAGTAAATGGTGGGGGGGATAACTGGATAGCTACCTGGGGTAAAGGACTAAATTCAATTGCAAAAGCAGTCCTGGGTAACAGGAACAAACTGGGAGGCATCACAACTCTGGGTGTGAAGTTATATTACAAAGCTACAATGACAAAAACAGCCTGGTACTCACATAAAGACAGACATGATGATCAGTGGAGCAGAACAAAGGGTGCAGAAATAACCCCAAACACATCTTGCTACTTGATCTTTGGCAAAGGTGTCAAACAGGAAAGCTACTCTCTTTAACAAATGGTGGTGGGAAAACCAGCTATCTGCATGCACAAAACTGACTCCAGACCTGTATCTCTTACCATGTACTAACGTAAAATCAGAATAGATCAAAGAATTAAATGTTAAAATGGAAAATAAAAGACCCAATCAAAAAATGGGCAAGGGAAATGAGTTGACATTTCAAAGATGAAGTACAAATGGTCAATAAATACATGAAGAAGCAGTCAACATTTATACCCATCTGAGAAATGCAAATTAAAACAACATGAAAGAATGGCCATCATACAATCAAATAAGGGCTGGGGATTTAGCTCAGCAGCACAAGTGCCTGCCTTGTACGCACATAGTCGTGAGTTCAATCCCCAGTACCAAAACACAAAACAAAACAAAGAGAGAAGACAAGATGGCCAATCAGTGAGCAACAAAACACAATGCCTCCCGGGAGAAACAACTCATATGCCAGAATAAAACTCTGGAGAGACCCAGACAGAGGGAGATGGATCCTCTTAACACAGGAAGAAACTAAAACATAAAAAAGCTCATCAAGTACTTCAGGACTACAACTGAAACAGCTGAAAATTACAGGACACAGTGTTTTCACAATGACCTGCCAAGTGTGCACTAGCTTGAATCCACACCGGCAGGCAGAGCCGCCCAAACTTGTTCCCGCTGCCACTCACAGGACGCACAGCAGCCCTGAAGTTGGGGGTTGGTGAGCCCAACGGAGAGTGGAGCCAGTGAAGGGACCTTCATTAATCCACAGTCAGTGCTGGGATTGGGACCCCCCCAACACATGGGAGGGGCGTGACCAAATGGGCGACATGTTGGAGTTGGGTGGGAGGAGCCTGAACTGGGAGTGACAGTGGCTTTGGTTGGTTACTCCCTCCCTGGAGCAGATTCATGGGATTTGCTGGGACTGGGCCGTGCCCCTGGCCGGGACCCAATGAGCCGAACCAAATCGATCCCCTGTGCCTAGCAAGCACTAACTGGGTGAAAGGCCCCTGAAGGTTGGTTGGCCCAGTGGGGAGGGGCAGGCAGGAAAGGGCAGAGGTCCCTCACCAGTGTGCTTTGGAGGAACTGTGACCAACAGGGAAGGGGGCTGGCACCTACACTTAACCTATGTGGAGGAAGCCAAGGCCATGACAGGAGAGAGAGGCAGGAGGAGGCCCCCAGCCCAGAACCCTGAGAACACTGAACCAGGAGAAGGAAAAATAAGGGAGACTGAGGGTGGCAAACATATAACATCAGACATGGCTTCAATGGACATTAAGAGATATCTTTGGGACCTTGTAGATGAGCTCAAAACTAAAATATCAGGTAAAGCAGGATATGAGTAGAATAATAAAAGAAATGCTCTCAGGAAGCATCTCTCAGGAAGATACAGATGGAAGAAGGGAGGAACATAAAAAAGGAGAGAAACATTCAATAAAGAATATAAAGATAATATAGAATATATGAAGCAGATTCAAAGAGACTACCAGGAAATTAAAAACTCCATTGAAAACTGGCAAAACTCCTTAAAAGAAACTAAGGATAGACTATCAAAACTTGAAGACAAGTTGGCAGTGTGTGATGATGAAAGGAAAGATCTCTTAAAAATAACAAGGAAACAGGCAGTAACAATACAAAGGCTAGAAGATGACAAGAGAATCTACAATTGAAGAATAAGAAACATGAACGAAGAAGCAGGAATACATACAGGTGAAATACAAAGGCTATTCAAGGAAAAAATTAAGGAAAACTTCTTAAGCATGGGAAAAGACAATGACATTCGGTTGTGTGAGGCATACAGAACTCCAGCCACCTACAACCAAAACAGATCTACACCCAGACATATAATGATCAAGATGCCAGAAATTCAATATAAAAACAGAATATTAAAAGCCATCAGAGAAAAGAAATAGATTACCTATAAAAGTAAGCCCATCAGAATCACGGCTGACTTCTCAACACAGACCATCAGATCAAGAAGAGCTTGGAGCAAAGTCTTCCAAGCCCTGAAAGAAAATAACCTCCAGCCCAGATGGATGGAGAAAACTGTCACTAGAAGTTGATGGAGAAACAAGATGCTTCCATGACAAAGAGGAACTGGGGGAGTTTGTGACCACCAATCCAACCCTACAGAGAATACTGAAGGACATTCTAGAGAGAGAGAAAAAAAATACCAGGATTTTAGGAACAGTGGCAGAAAGGCTTCAATGAGTGGGGCAGGCAGTAGAATGAAGGAGAAACCTAGACAAACAAAGGCAGAAAAATAGCATAGCAGAAATGAGACAGAGAAGGATAACTAGAAACTCTAACATAGATGGCCTTGATACGCTATATTGTTAATAGTGCACCAGGATTTAAAACCCACATTACTCACACTACTCTGCTTAGAGGCATTATACTCTGTTCCAGTCATTCTACCTGTACTAGAGGGCACAGACAGTAACCCCAAAAATAACAGCATATAGTATGGTAATCATCCTTAATTTCCTATTAACTTAAACTAAAGCTCTGTAAAACCTACACTGTTTTACCATAATTGATCGTAATCGAATCTGGTTTGTTGGATCATGGTTTTGTATTGATAGATTTTATTCAAAGCTGTTATGATTGATAGTATCAAGTCTGAGAGTATAGGCAACTGCACTTAAGATGACAAGATCCACTAGAATATCTACTATGGTTTGATTATTACCTGCCTTTGAAGTTTTATACTGTCTACAATGTTTTATTTTTATTAATATTGTTATTTACTGCTATACTCAATTATACTGCTATATTCAATTATGCCTGATGATATAGACATTCTATTGAAGATAATAACAAACAACACAGTAATCATTGTAGATCACCTTGTACTATGGTTTTATACAACTTTTTGGTTTCATGTTTTTATAGGAATTTGTTTTGTTTTGTCCTGCTAAGTTTTGTTTTTCCCTCTAATACAGAAAGTATAGAAATACTTGCAGAGATTTATGCATGCGTAGCTGTTTACACTCTCACTGTTTCACTATCTACTTTGTATGCTTTAATTTTGTAACTTGAGCAGCTATTTCTAAGGGGACAATATGTAATTTATCAACTAGTGATTTCTTATTGTTTATCTTTTTTTTGAATTCTATATTACTTCTACCCTTTACGTGCTGCTGTTTCTCTTTAAATTAAAAAAAATGAGTCTTCAAATCCTCAGACATGATATTTATGTAGGTATTATTTACTTTATCTCAGTAAGATTTTAAAGCTTTAAGTTTATAGAAATACATGTAGAGACTCATGCATGCATAGCTGTTTACAGTCTCTCTGTTTGAATATCTACTTTGTATGTTTTAATTTTGTAACTTGAACAACTATTTCTAAGAGGACAATATGTAATTTATCAACTAGTGATTTCTTACTGTTTATTTCTTTTTAAATTCTGCATTATCTCTACCCTTTACATGTTTTTTTTCTCTTTAAATTAAAAAAAACATAAAATCAAATAAGAGATGCTAGTGAGGCTGTAGAGAGAAAGAACACTTCTTTCCTTTTGTGGAGATATTAACTAGTACTCTATGGAGATTGGCACAGAGATATCTTAAAAACAAAACAAACAAACAAACAAACCTAGAAATTTAATTTGATCAAGACTTTCCCTTTCCAGTAATCTTCCAGAAGAGTTAAAGACATCATGTGAGTGATCCATCCACATCCATGTTTATAGCAGCACAATTCATCATAGCTAAATTTTGGAAGTGGCCTATCTTTCCACCAAGAGATGAATGGATAAAGAAAATGTATTTATACACACTAGAGTACTACTCTGCCATAAAGAAGGATAAACTTGAATTATTTGTAAGAAATTGAATGCACTTTGAGACCATAACATTAAATGAAATAAATCAGATACACAAGCTTAAGTATTTTTTTTTTTTAGTATGGGTTTCTTTTATAAAAGAAATCCAAATAATAAGTAAAGAGGAAAAGAATATGAGGTGGGGAGATAGCTCCTTCTCATTTGGGGAGGGGAAGTGGGGAAGAGGAGGCACAGGAGATGAAAGGAGGAACTCGGACGGACGGACGTGTCATGTGCATGTGCATGTGCCAACTCCACACAAAAGAGGAAAGTAAACACTACCTACTGCAAACATGTACTAATAAAATTTTAAAAAGAACAAAGCCGTGATCTTCCATCACACCACTGCAACCCTTCAGTTATAAACAAGCCGAGGAAAGACATTTTTAAAAGGGTGACAACCCTTCCCTGCACACCTTGATCTCAGTAGAATTAATAAGGGTTCCTCATTTCCCTGGGCACACACACTCCGCCCTTGAGTGCGTCCCAATTCTCTGTCTGTAACAAATCTTCTCATGTATTTTTTTTTTTTTTAAAAAAAGAACTAACTAATGTGATGAGAAATTACAGGAATAGTCCTCAAGCTCTCTTTTTTAAATCAAAGATTCTTTAACTTGGGGGCGAGCAGGGAGAGAGAAGGTTAACTTTTTCAAGCTGTTATTGTCCTACATAAAAGCCTGGGAATTACAAAATATATCCATACTTAAAGAAATAGGACTTTCCCACTGGCTCCACCCACATTATACCACAGGGGAAAACACCTTTTTATTTTGTCAAGGCTTCTACTAGGACAGCAGAAATCTTTCTTCAGGTCCTTACTCTTGTTGATGGCCTGTTTTATACAACAGTGCCATCTATTGGACATACTCAGAATTACAGGACACTAGAAATCTCCAAGGCTCTTTTCTCCTTAGCTTTTGAAATGAGCTTTAAAAATGTTCCTGTCTCCATCATGTGCTACAAACAGATTTTATTAATAAAAATATTTCCATAGAACAAAGTCTCAGTCAATTCCTGGATATACACAAAACCACACAATTTCCCAACACACCAGCTTACATTGGTTACTGAAAGCTTTCATACTCAACCCTCTAAAATGTGTTGTTCGTCAAGAGGGAACATTTAGAGAGATGGCCAAAAGGAAGCACTGGCACCACAAATGTCCTGCTGAAAAGCAGCTGTCATTTAGTTTGGCTCAGTGGTACCCACTTGTAACCCCAGCTACTCTAGAGGCTGAGGCAGAAGGTGAGCCATGTTCAATACCAGTTTAAGAGATGCAGCAAGACCTTGTCTCAAAACAAACAAACAAACAAACAAACAAACAAAAAGACAAGCAGGCGATAACTGATAGCTTGCCTAGCATGTATGAGGCCCTGAGTTCAGTCCTTAGTAAAGCAAAAATACCTGTGTCCTGTACATTGTTTTTCCATTTGGTAACAGATATAATCATTATTCTGCAAGTTTCAATCCCCACCGTCTAGTCAGCGATGGTGGTGAACCTTCAGAGCTTTCAGCAACAAAAACGGCCACTGCCGCACACAGGTTGGTCACCACTGCTCTAGGTCAGTGCGCATCACAGCTTCAAATGGACCCAGGGTCTCAGGCCCACTCTGAGCAGAAAATGGGCCTCTTGTGCACGTTCGTCCTATCCCAAAGGCAAAAAAGCAAGGAGCTAAACATTCTCCAGCCCTCTGGGCTTCCCTCTTCCTGCTGTCCTTCACACAGAAGAGGGGACTCCAAGAGGATGTGAAGTTCAATCGCGAAACAGAAAATAAATAAAAAGACCAGTTTCAAGACTTTTTCTGCTCTGTAGTATGAGTCCTATGAGTCCTAAATACTTAGTCTCTGGTGACAAAATTGGAAAAGACTAATCCCAATTTTAAGAGCAATGTAGAGATCGCTGGGGTGATTTTCAGTGTCTGCTTTTCACAGAGAAATTTGTAAGCCCCAAGATATCAAGTGAGTTCCCCCAAAACGATCCTAAATGTTAACATGAGCAATACTACTACTAATTAAAGGTTATTAATAGCAAGGACACTCCTCTGGGCTTGATTTGTTAGCAGTGCCTTTCTTTTATATGCATTCGCTTAATGTGAGTATACTTGCCCATTTTAGGCAACCTGGAAGGCAATTTTATTTTTAAAAGCATGCTAAAGGCTTATAGTTGTTTTGTAGCTACTCCTCTGACACATTTTGGACCAAGTTAATGAGTTGCTTGGATGGGAAGCCTTGTTGAGGAATTCAACCCCAAATTAGAACATCATTCCTCCAGCAAAACATGCAATGCTTGGCAACAGTTTACCTTGCAATGTGGTTTCCAGGAGACCACAGTGGAGTTAGAAAGTAGTAAGCCTGCGCCTGACTTTGGAGTCCTAGGAGGACAAACACGACTCCTCACATTAAGTTACAGAAGGGGAGCTGCAGAGCTGGAGAAACTCAGCCTCATACGGGGCAGCGCAGGGGCCACCTCGCCAGTCTCCTGTCACACCTGTGGCTGGTCCTTACCAGGGCATGCAGCAGGATGCCTGCCTTTGAGTCCAAGGCTGCACTTTATTACCTGTGCATGGTGCAAGCTGCTAATCACTCATTACTCAATCAATCTCCTCCTCTATAAAATAGAGGCGATGACAGTAAAATACTTTATCTCAGCATTCAGGTGATTAAGCAGATTAGTAAAGAAAGCATTTGCAATGGTGCCAGCAAATGGGAAATACTCAATAAATATTAGCTACTATCATCTACATGCTCAGTGAAATCATGTGTCAATCTGTATTTTAAGTAACCAAAAACATCAGCAAAGGTATCAAGAAAGTTTACACAGTACTAACCAAATCAGCCATTTCCATTTGATGGGAGCTAACTATATATGCCAGACACAGTACACACTTTAGTTTATTTGCCATTTTTATCGCTACTTTAGAGATGGCAAACCAGAGTCTCAGAGAAATTAAGTGATTTTTCTAAGATGGCCCAGACTCCATGTGGCAAAAGCTGGTTTAAAATCTAAGCTGCGGGCTGGGGATTTAGCTCAGCGGCATAAGCGCCTGCCTTGCAAACACATGGTTGTGAGTTTCATCCCCAGTACCGATAAAAAAAAAAAAATTAAATTAAAAAAAATCTAAGCTGCTCTGCTTCAAAAGTCAGTCTGTGGATGTTTTGTTCATGAACTGATACAACAACACACTAAAACCTATGTTAACTTGCATTATTCATCTGCTATAATAACAACAGTTTGGGTTGCAGTTCAAAAGATGCATTTACAGTTGTGACTTGTCAAAAGCTTCTTAAGCAATAGCTTATTTCAGGAAATATTACTGCCTGTTTGCATGGACTGAGCGCTGGGCATTGAGCCTGGGCTGGAAAGCCAGGGGTGACCGAGGACCGTCTCTGTGTGCTTACTGTGAGTTGCTCACTGGCTGGCAAAAGACTACTAATGGGAAGACACAGGACATAAGGACAATGTCTCAAATAGGGGTGGAATAAGATGCTATGGGATTCCATCTCTTGGGAAGGGCTCTAGCCCAGTCTGGGGGAGCATCAAAAATGCCTCCTGCAAAACCTGATGAATGAGTTAAAACCTCACCTAGCTCATCAGATTTAAAATAGCGCCACTTAGCTTGTGTGCATGACCGGTGGGCAGCAGCAGGCACCTCAGGCATGTTCTATGATTTCACCTTCACAACAATTCTCTAGGAGCTGTGTGTGCCATGATTCCCTGTTCGCAGATGGGAAAACCAAGTCTTTGAGAAATTTAGTAAGATCACTCAGCTCGTAAGTCATGTATCCAGTATTCAGATCTAACTGATTTGACACCCAGACCAACAGCCGCTTGCATCTCACTGCCTTGAGCCTTTTACTACGTAGTGTTGGGAGCAGACTCATCTGAATTAAAATTTTGCCTTTCCTATCTAACATTATTATTATTATTATCTTGGTGGTACTAGGGATTGAACCTAGGGCCTTTGCTCTGAGCTACACCCTCCATCCTTTTTTGCAATTTTGAGACACAGTCTCACTCAGTTGCTCAGACTGGGCTCAGGTTATTGCTAAATTTCCCAGACAGGGCTCCCATTTGCGACCCTGTGGCCTCAGCCTCCCATAGTTCTGGCATTACAGGTACATACCCCTACACCCTGCCTCTATCTGTATTTTGTTGTTTCACTTGTTTCAGTAAGCATTATTCTATACATAAACAATCTTTAATGAGAAATAAAAATTCTAATTCTAAACCTATTGGTGGTCTAAATCTGCTGGATTCCTTGTTCCTAATCCTTACAAAAATGCATGTATTCCCTGCAGAGTTTCATACCTACAGTGCAATATATGGGTATAGCTGGGGGATAATTTCGTTTTGAATGGATTTGGGTGGATTTGGATCTGACTTCCTATTCTAAGCCCTGCTGGAAAGCTTTGCAGCTGTTTGTGGGTTGTACAAACCTGTCATTGGGAACAGGTTTAATCTTCCGATTCCTTAAGAAATTCCAAGAGGAGGTAAATACCTAATGACCTCAGACCTATCTCTTCATCAACCTGAATCAAGGCCGACTAGATGAACAGCTATCTGAAACAAAGGATACTAGAATATGTTGAAAGCTCTAATTTTCTGGAAGGAAGACTATATGCAAAGTGTGGTTAGTACAATGAACAACACCTTCCAGATCCAGAAAACTCTGCTTTGGCCATGAGGAAGGATGGTCTGGCCCCTGGCTCCCTTTCTTTCCTCTGTCTTCTCCTGCTGTTCTGCCCCATTCCACACTCTCTCCTTCCAACCTCAAACCCCCAACACCTGCTGTGGTTCAGCCAGGACTAACTTGCATTTCTATAAACCAAGCACATTCTTTCTTGCCCGCAGACTCTTAAACCAGTTCTCTCCCTGGCCTATTCTCCCCACACACAGCCTTCATCTCTGACTTCTTACTCTTTCCTCAAAGTGGATTCACACTCAGATCTCTCTAGAGATTTCTTGAGTTCTCTTTGAAAGAAACAGGAACTTTTTTCCAGGGCTTCCCATAAAGCCTTCTGAAAATCATTATTCTTCTTGAACCACTGCTATAGTCACTTATTGTGTATCTTTTTCCCAATAAACCACACAGGCCAGAGGGTGAGAATCATATTTTGTTCACCTCTGTACTCGTTTCATTTTAAGTAGTGTCTAGGTTAGATATTTAACAATTGGATGGATAGATGAATGAATAGTGTTAAATTAGAACCAATGTCTCATTGCATGCTCTCCAATCAGTTCAGAAATGCTTCAGTAAAGACACCATCAGTTTCTCAACAGTTAAGGGTAAAATAATTTCAGACTTCATGAAGAAAATATTTAAGAAGGAGTCCATAAGTAAAATAACCTTTGGCCTAGTCACCCTCCCACCATAGCCTAATTGTTGTCTTTCACTGGCCTACATTAAAACGAGAAAAAATTCATGGGGAGCATGTCTATAAATAGCACAGTTTTCTTTGGAGTAACAAGGCCACCTCGAACAGGCAAGAGAAACTTAGGACAATGTCAGACACTCAACAGTAATTGCAAGCTCTAGATGCAGGGAAGACAAAAATGCTTTATCCTTTTCCTGAAGTCCTTGAATTCTAGTCCATTCTTGAGGGAGAAGGGCAGAGACAGTAAGGGGTTTGAATGCCTTCAGCTTGTGATCCTGGTGAAGTCCCAGAAGTGAGAAAATACAGGAGGTGGTTCATGCTTTGCTTAAGGAAACGCTGTCATCTACAAGACCACATTACAGATAGTGGAAGGGCCAAGTCATGCATTCCTAACTCCTCATTTCGACATAGTTTGCAAAACAATATTCAGGCCGTAGAAGAACCGACCAGGGAGGTTTCCATTAGGCAGACTGTATTATAAGTCTCACACCGCCCTGCCCCATTTCCACCAGGCCTCGCTAGCACACAGTGTTTTGTGTCTGTAAATTCTGCCATTCTCTGCTTGTAGTGCCTGCACTGCCTGCCTCCAGGGAAGTGATTATTGCAAATGTGCATGATTTTATCCACAATATACAGTATCGTGTGAAGCTTGCTTTTATTGCCTTTAGCCTTTTCTTTCTTACAATTTATTTTAATACATTTGGAATTATTATTCCAAACATTAGCCAGCTGGCCTGCTGGGGTTTCCTTTGCTGGATTCTGGGTCTCTCTTTTTTTAATCCTCTCTTCATGGATAATCTACTGTAATGTTTCTAGGCTGTAGCAGAGATTTTGCTATTACTACCTGTTGATTAGAAATTCATTTTGTCCTGTGTAGGTGGTTCTAATTCCTAATTGTTCAGTAATGAACACCTTACTCGAGTCAGCTGAGGTCAGAGTTATGTTTGTGAGTTTTTCTTTCTCCCTTTCAGATTTCTGGATGCTTTTCTTTTCTTTTCTTCTTTCCTTTTTTTTTTTTTTTTCCTCAGTTACAATTTAGCCAGTCTTTGAAAGCAGCCTCTAAGACCAAAGCAAGGCAGAGGGTAGGAGAGAATAAGCTGAAAAGCAAGGCCGGAGAAAGAGACTTTCATCTTCTCCACCTGCAATCAGCTCCTAGGAATGCAGTCCATGCATTGCTGCTAACCAGTGGTCCTTCAGGGGCCCTGTGAGGGCACCCCTGGAGATCCAGGGGCTGGGGGTTGTCCCTTAGTCTCGGTGAGGGAGTCTAGGAGAAGAACAAGTAGGTAGGCAGGTGAGGTTCTCTTTCAGCCAAGGCTTTGCCAGCCCTGGGTCTCCCTGGGGTACCCTGGTGTCTGCTGGGCTGGCACTGTGACAGTGCACCAGGAGCCCCGAAGCTAAATGGCTCTCAGTGGAACTTCCTGCCCCTGCTGGACCATCACAGAAGCAGACTTTCCCCTGAACCACTGGGAGGACCCAAAATGAACTATCAGAAACAGGCACCAAAGTCTCTATTAGTGCATTTCTATATTGAAGGGATATTTGCCTAGAGGTGCACACAGCTCATGTGGAGGACAGCCACTGGCTACCTTTCAGATGACAGCTCCAAGGGACAGATGCTGCTGGTGGTGTCAGCACAGCTGTGGGCCATGCTTGATATCCGGGACAAGGGTCTGCGGTCAGGCTCCAGCTGCACCGTGGAAGGTGTCAGGGTGGTGTGACCACTGCCTGGCACAGACACTTCTGATATTTACATTTGTGTAGTCTCAGGGTCTGGCGTCCTGCCTGACACTTAGTAGGTAATCAATAGAAAGGGAAGGAGGGAATGGGGGGGATGGAGAAGGAAGACATCCACTTAAAGACGTCTAGAATCTGAAAAATGCAGAAAAGGATATGGGTTACTCGAAAATCACACTAAGTAATGACCTTGGTCACTCTTTATTCTCTAGTCCACCAGCCATTGTCAAATCTTACTTCATTGACTTCACTGTTTGCTGAGCTGAGGTCACACTGCACATTCGAGGTCCTGTCTGGCCTTTTTAATTCACACTGTACTGCCAGTATTTTCAGAAGTTCATGCTGCTGAAAGTCACATGTTTAATGGGTAGGTAACACTTTGCCCTTTAATTTCTTCACATTTCCTGCTGTGAAGGCCAATTGCTGTTTTCATATCTGTTTAAAATAGTTATTCTCTTCCTCTAAAGCATTGTGCTTCTAGTAACTTCTTAGTTTTCTTTGTTTAATCTTGTTTTCTTGGCAATACGTGTTTATGATACGCAGTGAATACACTGACCGTGAAGAGCTGGTATGTGCACACATGGCATCTCCATCCCCTTCACCTCCACCCCATGCCTAGATCTCCCTCCCATCTCCAAACACTCTAGCATGCTGTTTCTTATTATCTTTTATTTCACTCTTTAAATCATTTCTACTTTGGATCTCTCATATAAAGGCAACTGTGATGATTGACCTTCAGTGTTTGATTTATTTCACTTACATTACGGTCTCAGGATCCATTTATTTTCTTATAAATCACTCAAAATTTTCCTGCTTTGTGGAAGACTAGTGCCCCATGGTATGTAAATACCACATTCTCTTCATCAATTCATCTGTTGGTAGAAATATAGTCTGCTTCCAAAAGTTAGCTATTATGAATTGTGCTGCTATAAATATAAATATATATATGCATATATCACTGTAATATGATGTCTCTAACTCTTTCATGGGAATACCTGAGTCAAATGGAATTTCTAGTTTTAGTTTTTGAAGACCCTCCATACTGATCTCTATAGTAGTTGTTCAAGTTTACATTCCCATCAGCAGTGTGGAAGGGTTCTTGTTTCTCCATAGCCTCACCAGCATTTGTTATTACTTGATTTCTTGAGGATGATTATTCTTTCTGTGATAAAATGGAACTTCAGTGTTGTTTTAATTTGCATTTCTTTGATAGACAGAGATGTTGACCATTTCTTTATATATTTATTGGCCATTCATATTTCTTGTATGAAGTGTCTGTCCTTTTCAGTTGCCCATTTTTGATTGGATCTTTTATTTGGGGGTTAATTTTTGAGTTCTTCATATGTTCTAGATATTAGTCCTTTATCTGAGTAATAGCTGGCAAGATTTTTTTCCCAATTCTATAAATTGTCTTTTCATTCTGTTTCTTGGCCTTTTGCTGTGTGAAGCTTTAGAATTTGATATGATCTCATTTGTTGCTCTGTGATACTACTTCCTGTGCAACGTGGGTTCTATTCAGAAAGCCCTTGTGTATCCTGTCACTTCAAGAGTTTTATATATTTTTCTCTTCCAGATAATTCAGTTTCTGGTTTAATATAGGTCTCTAACCCCACTTTGATTTTATTGTAGCACAGTTGAAAGATATGGGTCTAGATTCATTCTTCTGTATGTGAGTTACAGGTGTCCGAGCATTCTTTATTAAAGAGGCTATCTTTTATCCAGCATATGTTTTTGCCTGCTTTGGTAAAGATCAGATGGTTGAAAATGCCTGGGGTTGTTTTTGCATCCTCTGTTCTGTCCCATTGATCTGCATGTCTGTTTTTGTGCCAGTATGTTCCGTTTTCACTGTAGCCTTGTAATATACCCTGAAGTCAGGGATTGTGACGTCTCCTACTTTGCTCTTGTTGCCCAGGATTATTTTTGGTGTTCTGGGTCTTTTCTGGTTCTGCATAAATTCTAAGTTTTTTTTTTTTTTGTAGTTCTCTGAAGAATGCTATTGGTAGTTTGATTAAATCTATATACTTGGATCAGGGATTTAGCTCAGTGGCAAGTGCCTGCCTGGCAAGTGTGAGGTCCTGAGTTTGATTCCTGTTACCTTCCCCGCCAAATCTCTATACCATTTTTGGTAATATCGCCATTTTGACAATATTGGTTCTGCCTTTACAGGAACAGGGTATCTTTGCATTTTCTGATGTGCTCTTTGATCTCTTTTTTCAGAGTACTATAGTTTCTGTATAGAGGTCTTTCACTTTCTTGGATAATTCCAACGTATTTAATTTTTTGAAGCTATCATTAGTGGGAGTGTTTTGCTAATTTATTTCTTGGTGGACTTATTGGAATGTTATTTTTTAAAAAAATTATTTTGCATGCAGCTACTATGCAGAATTTGTTCATTAATTTTAGAAGTCTGTTGGTTGAGTGTATTCAGTCTTCTAAGTAAAGGCTCATGCTTTTTAAAAAGTAATAACATGTATGGAGTTTAAGTAATTATGTGAATGGAATTTATATTTTATTAACAAGTGAAGTTCTATTAAATATTTATTATAAATGCTACACTATTTACAAATCAGAATTGGTACAATATTTAAATATATCCTTCCAAATAAGGTGAATTCCTTCCTGGGTGATAAAAAGCTTAGCACAAATTTTGAAAATAGATTTTCTTTTAAAACATTTGCGATACTATTGAGTTTAGCTCTTTTGAGCCAAATCTTTTATTCCACTTCCTCCCATGTGAAATTTCTGGAACTTGTCAAAAATAGATGTACTCCCTAGTACTGTCAATGATTACAATGCCAAAAATCTTCACGATGCTGTGACTCTGCAAATATATCTCATTTTTCTTTTGAATCTTTGATTATCCATATTCAACCTTGTTTGGGAGCTGGGAAGCCAGCTGTCTAACTGCTTCTCATATTTATTTTACAGCTGGTGGGACAGACCTGTAATCCCAGCACATGCAAGGCTAAGGCAGGAGGATTGCCACAAGTTCAAGACTAGCCTGAACTACATAGTGAGACTCTTTCTTTAAAACAAAAATTAAAATAATTTTGAAGCAAAGTTTTATTTAGTGTTGATTCCTCCTGCGCATCCTCATTTGTCCTTATGAGATTTTTAAAAATCACTTATAAAATACCATGTAGATATAAAGGTAAAGCCCAACACATGATATACAAAGCTATTTCTTTTCTCTTTTATCTTTTCTTTGGTGTGTGTGGGGGGCTGCTGGCAGTTGACCCAGGGCCTCAAACATGCTACATAAATGCTGTACCACTGAGCTGTCCTCACAATCACTGCTCTGTCACTTTTTTGCTATTCCTAACATTAATCTAGGTTTTTGGTTTTGTTTTTCCTGGCACTAGGGATTAAACCCAGGGCTACATAAAGCCATTGCTTATTTTTTATTCTGAAACAAGATCTCAATAAATTGCCCACAATTTTCAGTCCTCTTGCCTCAGTCTCTGAGACAGTGCTGGGATTATAGACATGCATCACCACACCCAGAGTAACCTAGAATTTTACATTTTAAAATGACCAAAGTGAGCCAGGTGTGGTGGTGCACACCTGTAAGCCCACGCAGCTCTTGGGAGCCTGAGGCAGGAGGATCCTTACAAATTTGAGATCAGCCAGACTACAAAGTAAATTCAAGTCCAGCCTGAACTGCATAAGACCTTTCTTAGAAAGACAAAATAAATAAATAAATTAAATTTTAAAAATAAATAAAGCGACCAAGGTAATTTTACTTCATAGATTTTTTTTTCCCATAGGAAACTGGGTAAGGTCACCTTGCTAGTGACAATGACTGGACAGTGAGTGGTTCAGCAAAAAGGAGATACTGACTAAATTGACTAAATTTCAATTTTTAATCTCTTGGCACAAATATAATGTTTTTCATTTTAGTGTATTAGTGTAAATGTGAGACATTTTCAAATGTACTTGAGAACATACTGTCACTTTGAACTATCAGCTTCTCTTTGAAAGCATTCTTGCCCTAGACTCTCTCAGATACAGACCACTGGAGAGAAGGCAACAAGACAGGAAGAAAAGATGGGGCCCTCAGAAGATCTCTCTCCGCAAAGAGTGGGGCTGCCCTTTACTCTGTGCTCTGAGCCTGTCTCCATCCTTCTGCCTGTGCAGTTTCGCTGTGACACTTCACTGAAGGGAACCAGGGTTTTTACCCCAACTGCTAGGCCACTTGTCTAGTACTCTGCGCTGTCAGTTGTCATTTTATGTATGAACAGCCTTTTTAGAGCAAGGCCCTCACCTCCGACCCCTTGGTGCTCAAATGCTTCAATATCATTCCGGTGTTGGTGGTGACCCAAGGTAACAAATGCTTCATTGCCAAGAGTCAGGGTATAGCTATCACCTGAGCATGAGGTGGCCATGTGAGTGGCCACATGAGTACCAACAGAAGTAAGGCTGGTGCCAGGAATAAAAACTAATGGAGATTTAATGACACAGGACAGTTAATAAGTTCGAATATAGGAATTGTGGCTTTTGTACCTTACAGTTATAGTGAAAAATGAAAACAAACCATGTGTTTTTAAAAACCTTAATGTGACCTGGCTGCATTTCTTCCATATTGCAATAAGACTCCCAATCAGAGAGGATTACTTTCCAATCATAGTTTTGTGTGTGCGTGTGTGAGTGCGTATGAGAGAAGGCACACATGCACACACATGTGTACTATCACACAGCATTCTTCTGGCTTTTAATGAGTGATGTGGGGACACATGACTGACTTCGTGAAATTGGGTACTTAGCAATACTAAGACCAGATGCCCACTAAACACAATGCCCAAGAAGAATGTTGGCATCTTGTTCTTTTGGAGAGGGGACTGAATCTGATGATTCCATAACAAGCTGGTTTGAGTCTGGGTGAAGTCACAGTTCATAAGACCTCTGAATCTAGCCGAGCAGGCAAAAGCTGTTACATAGGCCAAATAGTTAAAATTTGCAGCCCAGCCATTTCTGTGCATGGAGCTCATGAAAGGTCCCCCACCTTTTAGTCAAACTTCCAGCTAACATCACTCTCTCTAAGGAAACAAGAATGTAGATTTGATGAGAATTTTAAATCACAAGCACTGGAAATGTTTGTAGGGAAAGGAGGAGGGGATGAGGGAGAGCCCAGGACCATTTTTGGAAGGGGTCCTCTGGAGTTGGACAATAGGGAAGTCAATGAAACTGCACACCCAGAAGGGTACTGGAGCATGGACCCAGAGGAAGAGGTGTAGGAGGTAGTTTGGGCAGAATCAGTCTTGAGCAACAAAGAAATGGGTGCTGTCATGGTAGACCATTTAGGGGAAAAAGTTACCAGGAAATGAGAATGGAAAGGCAAATGGAGGGAACAGTTGGATCAGGTGAACATTTCCAGCCCCCATTGTCCCTTCTTGGTGTCCAGCTTTTGATAATATCCCACATCAAAACTATGGGAGGAAGAGCTGGGATATAGCTCAATGGCAATAGCGCCTGTCTGGCAAGTGTGAGGTCAACAGTTCTATTCCTAGTACAGAGAGAGAGAGAGAGAGAGAGAGAGAGAGAGAGAGAGAGAGAGAGAAACTATGGGATGAGAGGTGAGCCGTGTCAGCAGGAGAGAGGGCTACGGGTAATAACTGTGGCTACTATGATAGTAAATGCAAGAGAAGGGACACTTGTTGCACCCAATGCACAAGCAGAGGGATCACTGGAGACTCAGGACCCTGGTGGAGGTCAGGCTCTTCTGGGCTTAGGGAGCCATCACCCTTTGGACTTGGGGATGTGCACACTTGATCACTAGCAGACCTGGTCAACTTTATGATGAAATAATCTGCCCAGCTCTCCAGAGAGGAAGAGTCCTATTGGCAGGGTCACAAGTGTTTTGGTTCGTGTAGTAGGTAGGTTGTTTGGCTTTTGTTGCTGTTTTGCAAAATAATTTTTCGGGTATGTGTTTTGTACTACATTTGGAATCAGAAAGGAAGCTGTTAGCAAACAAAACTGGAGGAGAAGCTCTGGTAGATGCACATATGTGGGAGGAAGGTCTCTTAGAAACCCAGAAGGAAAAGATTTAGGGTCAGAGCCCAAGGGAAAAGGATGGGCTGAAAGATAGGATCAGAGTGGTCTGCCTTGCAGCAACTATCCGTCAAGTCCCTAAGAGATGCTGGCCTTGGGCTTGGCACTGGTCTTAGGTTAAATTGAGCAGACTTTAGAGGTCAGTTTGGGTGGAGGCTTGGAGAGAGGTGAGATGAATAGTTTTGGAGGTAGAGTTTAACTTTCAGTGAACAATAAACCAGCGGGTAGATGGATGAGAGACCACAAACATGTACAGGACTTCAATGTCCATGAAATCACCTAGTCCACATTAAAAAAAATAAGAGAAATGAAAACCAAATACAACTCAACCCAGAAATGCTTCATAAATATAGCAGGTCTAGAAAAAAGGGCAAAGTTCGTGGAAAGATGCTGATACTCCCAGCTCCTTTCTGCTGTGGTATTTCCTCCTGGTCGTTAATAAGAACACAGTTTCCAAAATCCCAGGAGAAGTGGGAAAGAAAAGCCAGATTTTCAGTTGAGTGGAACCACAGTGCACCAGTGTAATACCGGGACCTATTTCTGGCCGCAAAGGCTGATACGTGTTAATTCATTCAGCCGGCTCCATTGTTTATAATTCTTGCTCACATTTGCTGCTCAGTGTTAGAGTTAAAAATTTACACCCTTTAGTTATTTTTATTTATCCTTCTTTGTTAGCTGTTTCACTTCACAATAATTAATCAAATCACCAAAGCAGCATCAAATTGGGAAGTGGGGATGTATTTGAGTTATTTGGCTTTTCTAGCAGGGCATCTCAGAGGGCGAGGATTCTGCTGTAATACATGCCCTCTTATTTTATGACAGGTTGCAATTTTCTTGTAATGTTCAATGCAGCTCATCTTGATAATTATGCTAAATTAAGTAGTCCTACACATTATAGAAATGTATGTTAAAATACATTAACTAACATTAAAAACTTTAATTAGGTTGCACAGACCATGGAAATACATGTTAAACAAGAATTCATCTAAAATTCAGAATTGGAATGTACAGTAATTCTGCACAATTCAAACAAGTTACTAATAGAAAGGTGGGGGGGGGGTATCTTCAACACCCCCCAGCCTTGTCTGTGACAGGAAATTTTATTTCATTCTTTTTTAAAGGAAATTTTATACTGGGTAATAAGGCCACATATAAATGAGGAGAACCTATCTAGTTTGGAATTCATTTCACATTTTCTCCTTTTCTAATTTTCCCTGTCTCACGTCTTTTCTCTTGTGTCACTCAAGTATAAGTCACAGGGAAAATGGGCAGACAGGCAACAGGACAGTACCTGGGACATCTTAGTGGAACAAGTTAAAGAAGGAAAGAAATTGGTCGGGAGCTGTGTTGCCTGCTGACAGGGGATTTGTGATGCCTGACTAGACAGGGTTTTGTATCTGTGTCAGCTTGGTGACCCTTGCTTTTCCTGCAGGACTGGCTGTCACCAGGACTTAAAGGGGGAGATCAAGAGGGCCATATCTACCTTTGCCTGGGAGTCCTGGGTCTCCAGACCTCAGACTTGGCTTGTCAGGGTGCAGGAGCTGTTGCGACACAAGATGACATCCCTGTCTAGTGGGACAGCCCAGGAGGAGCAATGATACTGAATTTAGAGGGAGACACAGTTTAAAAGGATTAAAGCATTTGTAACACTTTGATCCTGTGCATAATTTAGGGGATTTACAAACCTGAAACAGCCTTGCTCCTTAGTTTTCCCCTCAGAAAGATGGAGATTACAGTCACCTCCAAAGAGCTGAACTGCCCTGGGGAAGGGTCAGGCCTTCCCCAGGATTCTAGAGAATGCAAGTGGTGCCCTGGCATTAATGAGATTCAGCTCCAGCCTCTTTAGCATGCAAGGTCTCAGCCCATGTGCACAGTTCAAGCTCAGCTGCAGTCAGCAGTCACCCCTCCACTGGTTAGCAGTGGATGACACAGGATGACTGGAGGCCCCTCCTATGTGTCAGCACTTCCCAGAGGAAGGGCATTCACTGTAGCCTCATCACTGTCCTCTACTGCACTCCTCTTCTGCAGAACTCATTCCTATTGCACACTCTCCCCTGACCCCAGGGCTGCCCACTTGGTAGCTAAGGACCAGAGTTGGGAGGTGGCAGAACCTGGCCTGGAGCACTCCTCCTCCTTTGCTCTTTCCTGACCTGCACTCTGACTGATTTGAAGGTACACTTCATGCTATTTGTCCTGGGTCTAAAATTGCTGTTACAATGTTCCCATCATTTTCATGAAAATGAAAGGTCTCAGGTCTCTGAGAGCTGCACTTGACCATGAATTCTTTGTCTTATTTTCTAAAATCAATATGAGTGTTTCAGTACTTTTGGTTCTCCTTTAGTGGCTCCCCATGGCTTTTAGAATAAAGCTCACACTTTGTTAGGCTTATCTGGTCCTTTCTTATGGAGGAAGTCTTGCCTTGCCAGAGCTCCACCCACTACTGAGATTCTCTTAATTTCCTGAGTTCTCTGCTGTCTTATGACACTCTGCTTTTGTGTGTATTATTTCCTTCTCCTTTAGTATTTCCCTTCTCCTTCACTATTTCACTTGGGTAAATACAAATGTGTCTTTTAAGACTCAATGTAAAACTCACCTCTTGAGAAAAACATCCCTTACCCCTTAGTCTTCACCAACAATTTATTTTTTACTTCTCGGTGCAACCCCAAATCCATATCTTCTTTGGAACTGAGTCCCCTGAGAGCAGTGGGTTTGTGTCTAAGTTATTGCTAGTGTGTAATGCCTAGAACAGACTCTCAAACTTGTGGGTGCTCCTTATCCATGTTGCGGGCTACATGTTGATAATGAAGGAGGCTACACACAGTACCTCATGTCCACATGCCATACTTCTTAAGACTTGTGTGTCCTAGAACATCTTATCTCTGCAACATTCATGCTATTGCACTACCTGTGAGTGAGAGGCTTCTAGACTGACAAAAGCCAATATTCAGGTTTTGTACTCTCTCTTGCAGAGATTTACTGCACAGCTGGCGTGACTGTCAGACCACAGGTTCAAATGTAGAAGAATATAAAGTGCTTCATTTTCTTAAACTTCACTGTGTTTCTGTATCTGACCATTGATCCTGCCAGCTATGAAATTCAACCTCTTTCTCTTGTTCTTCTGAAGCTGTTTATTAAATATTTACTATGTGAGAGAAGACAAGATGGCCGATCAGTGAGCAACAAAATACAAAGCCTCCCAGGAGAAACAACTCATAAGCCAGAACAAAACACCCTGGAGAGACCCAGACAGAGGGAGATGGATCCTCTTGACACAGGAAAAAATTAAAACGTAAAAAAGCTCATCAAACACATCAGGACTACAACTGAAGCAGCTAAAAATTACAGGACACAGTGTTTTTGTTTGTGGCAACCTGCCAAGTTTGCAACAGCCTGACTCCGTGGCGGCCGGCAGAGCCACCCAAACTCCTTCCTGCCGCTACTCACAGGAAGCACAGCTGAAGTTGGGGGTTGGTGAACCCAATGGAGAGCGGAGCCAGCAAAGGGACCTTCATTAATCCACGGTCAGTGCTGGGATTGGGACCCCCCCCAATGGGAAGGGTGCAATCAAATGGGCGACATGTTGGAATCAGGCAGGAGGAGTCTGAACTGGGAGCAACAGTGACTTCAGTTGGTTCCTCCCTCCTCAGAGCAGATTTGTAGGATTTGCTTGGACTGGGCTGCGCCCCTGGCCGGGACCCAATAAGCCATCCCAAATCGATTCCCTGCGCCTAGCAAGCACTAATCAGGGGAAGGCCTCTGCAGTTTGGTTGGCCTAGTGGGGAGGGGCAGGCATAGGCAGCCGCTACTTGCACCTCAGTGATAAGAGCAAGTAGGGAGAGGGAGGAGTTCACTTGTCAGTGTGCTTCAGAGGAAACGTGGACAACAGGGAAGGGGTCTGGGACCTGCACTGTAACCTGTGTGGAGGAAGCGAGGACCATGATAGGAGTGAGAGGCAAGAGGAGGCCCCCAGCCCAGAACCCTGAGAGCCCTGATCCAGGAGAGGGAAAAACAAGGGAGACTGAGAGCAGCAAACACGCAACAACAGACATGACTTCAATGGACATTAAAAGATATCTTCGGGACCTTGTAGACAAGCTCAAAACTGAAATATTAAATCAGGTAAAGCAAGATATGAGTAGAATAATAAAAGAAATGCTCTCAGGGAGCATCTCTCAGGAAGATACAGACAGAAGAAGGGAGGAACACAAAAAAAGGAGAGAAACATTCAATAAAGAATATAAAGAAAATATAGAATACATGAAGCAGATTCAAAGAGACTACCAGGAAATTAAAAACTCCATTGAAAGCTGGCAAAACACCTTAAAAGAAACTAAGGATAGACTATCAAAACTTGAAGACAAGTTTGCAATGTGTGATCATGAAAGGAAAGATTTCTTAAAAATAACCAGGAAACAGGCAGTAACAATACAAAGGCTAGAAGATGACAAGAGAATCTACAATTGAAGAATAAGAAATGTGAACAAAGAAGCAGGAATACATACAGGAGAATTACAAAGGCTATTCACAGAAATAATTGAGGAAAACTTCCCAAGTATGGGAAAAGAAAATGACATTCAATTATGTGAGGCATACAGAACTCTAGCCACCTACAACCAAAACAGATCTACACCCAGACATATAATAATCAAGATACTAGAAATTCAATATAAAAACAGAATATTAAAAGCCATCAGAGAAAAGAAACAGATTACCTATAAAGGTAAGCCCATCAGAATCACAGCTGACTTCTTGACACAGACCATCAGATCAAGAAGAGCTTGAAGTGAAATATTCCAAGCCCTGAAAGAAAATAACCTCCAGCCCAGATGGATGTACCCTGCAAAACTGTCACTAGAAATTAATGGAGAAACAAGATGCTTCCATGACAAAGAGGAACTGGGGGAGTTTGTGACCACCAATCCAACCCTACAGAGAATACTGAAGGACATTCTAGAGAGAGAGAAAAAAAATACCAGAGTTTTAGGAACAGTGGCAGAAAGGCTTCAATGAGTGGGGCAGGCAGTAGAATGAAGGAAAAAGCTAGACAAACAAAGGCAGAAAAATAGCATAGCAGAAATGAAGCAGAGAAGGATAACTAGAAACTCTAACATAGATGGCCTTGATACGCTATATTGTTAATAGTGCACCAGGATTTAAAACCCACATTACTCACACTAGTCTGCTTAGATGTATTATATTCTGTTCCAGTCATTCTACCTGTACTAGATTAGAGGGCACAGACAGTTATCCCAAAAATAACAGCATATAGTATGGTAATCATCCTTAATTTCCTATTAACTTAATCTAAAGCTCTGTAAAACCTACACTGTTTTACCATGACTGATTATAATCGAATCTGGTTTGTTGGATCGCTGTTTTGTATTGATAGATTTTATTCAAAGCTATTATGATTGATAGTATCAAGTCTGAGAGCATAGGCAACTGCACTTAAGATGACAAGATTCACTAGAATATCCACTATGGTTTGATTATTACCTGCCTTTGAAGTTTTATACTGTCTATAATGTTTTATTTTTACTAATATTGTTATGTACTTCTATATTCAATTATACTGCTATATTCAATTATGCCTGATGATATAGGCACTTCTATTGAAGATAATAAGAAACAACACAGCAATCATTGTAGATCATCTTGTACTGTGGTTTTATACAACTTTTTGGCTTCATGTTTTTATAGGAATTTGTTTTGTTTTGTCTTACTAAGTTTTGTTTTTCCCTCTAATACAGAAAGAATAGAAATACATGTAGAGACTCATGTATGCATAGCTGTTTACACTCTCACTGTTTAAGTATCTACTTTGTATGCTTTAATTTTGTAACTTGAACAACTATTTCTAAGAGGACAATATGTAATTTATCAACTAGTGATTTATTGTTTATCTTTTTTCTGAAATTCTGTATTATCTCTACCCTTTACATGTTTTTTTTTCTCTTTAAATAAAAGTTTAAAAAATTTACTATGTGCAACATATGTAGAATATATTCAATTGGAATATATCCATCTGGAAATATAGATGTAATTGCACATTTGTTTGATAAACTCACATTCTATGGAATTTGAGGCAACACAAAACTGTAACAGAAAAATATTTCTCGTGTATATGAATATAATATTTATGAAAATATATAAGAACATATAAATGCAGATAATATATACATATATATACTAATATATTTTGATAGAAAAATATGACATCTGTCATTTGTGATAAAGCACAATAATTTAGTGTGAAAGCTTGTCTTAACAAATTTCCATTTACAGTGATGAATTCCCACAACAGAAAAACAGAGTGAGCTCAAAGAAATAACCTAATGAGATACCTAAGGCCCTAGAAAAGCAAGAATGATCCAAACCCAAAGCTAGTATAAGGAAGGAAATTATAAGAGTCAGAGAAAAAATTAATAAAATTGAGACTAAAAAATGAACACAAGCCAGCTCGCCGCTCTGGTAAGTGGCTGTGGCTTCCCAAACTGAGGCCGCCTCGTGGCCAGAACCATATCAGGGTTTCCTGAGATCTGCACCATGTTGGAACTTGGGGCCCTGGGAAAACAGGCAGCCAGCTCACTGGTCTGGTGGGCAGCTGTGACCCTACTGGCACGTGGGCTAAGAATCAAACCTCTATCTCATCTCTCACCCGAAACAAGTGAGAGCCAGAGATCTGAGCATCTCTTGCGAGTTTGACTATAGGCAATATAGCAAATAAGGGGGATTTTCTTCTGCCATCTCTTTGAAGGCAAATATTTTTATCTCTGTTTTGCTCTGTTCTGATCAATCATATTGCTCTATTCAATATTGTTTTTATAATTTCTGTATTTCCTTTGATATTGCTCTACCTGACTGAAGGAACAACTATTGTGAAGAAAACTAGATATACTATTGTGCCTATTGCTGTTATCCAAGTAACCTGCTGTGAGGTTCTGTACCAGTTTCACTGTACTGCCTCAGTTGGCTTTGTCCTGTCTTATTCTGCTGTATTTTACTACCTTCAAAATAAAATAAATAAATAAAATAATAAATAAGAAAAAATGTTTTAAAAAGTAAATAACAACAACAAAACAGATCAGTAAGGTACTGGAGCAATGTGAAACATGTTATAACTAAACAGATAATGGACTTAAAAAGCAAAAAGAGGAAAAGAAAGTGCTCTAAAAGATATAACTGCATGTATGTTTAAGTGTGTAGGATTGATAACTATGTTACTAAGTTTATGTTGGATCAGTGAACAGAACTGTTTGCAGCCTCATGGTTTGAATATCCACTTTGTATGCTTTGATTTTATAACTTGAACAACTATATCCAAGAAGACAATATGTAATTTATCAACTAGTGATTTCTTACTGTTTATTTTTTTTTAATTCTGTGTTGTTTCTACTCTTGTTTCTCTATTGCTTTTTTCTCCCACCTCTTTAAATAAAAAAAAATGAATACAAAGAAGCAATGAATTAAATCACTGGTCTTTTTAAACAGTTAAAGTAGGCAAACCCTTAGCCAATCTTACCAAAATAAGGAAAGAAAAGACCCAAATCCATGCAATTAGAAATTAAAACAGTAAAATCACAATGGATTATGCAGAAATCCAGAGCATGGGTAACTACCTTGAGAACTTGTACTCTCATAAAATTAAAAATTCTGAAGAGATGGATAAATTTCTAAACGCACATGAAGTAAGAAGCTGAATGAAGAAAATATAAAATCCTGAATACTACAATATCATTCCACAAAATTGAAGAAATAGTTAAAACATGTTTAAAAAGCCCAAGTCTTGATGAGTTCACTTATGAATTTTGTAAGAACTTTAGAGAAGATCTAGTGCAGATATTCCTCAAATTCTTTAAAGAAATCAAAAGAGAAGCAGTACTCTTAAAGTCATTCCTGGAAGCAAGTATTACCCGATTCCAAAATCAGAAAAGGACCTAACCAACAAAGCGAACCACAGGCCAATCTCTTTAATGAAACTGACACAAAAATCCTCAATGAAATACAGGCAAACAGAATGCAGCAAATCATCAAAAAGATCACACATCATGACCAAGTAGTGTTGCCAGATAGCACAATGTTTCGTAATTCCAGGCTGTTTCTGTCCGGCCCAAAAATTGGCCAGGAAAACAGATGAACAAGTAAACACAAGTTTTATTTAAAGTAAATGAAGAAAAGGGGGAGGGATAAAGAAAGAGAAGAACAAAAGAGGCAAGAAAAGTGAAGATACATCTTGCATGCAAGAGGGGCCATTGAAGAAACAAGGAGTTAGAACGAAAAGATCGCAGTGCTGGCCAAGTCAGGGGCTGCTGTCTCGTACTCTCTCAGATCTGGTCCTTTGGAAGTTGTTCTGCCCTTGCATCACTGGCTGTGATTGACAGGGCACATCCTATTGTTCATTCTCAGCTCTGGATCTTTGTAACTGACAGGTTACATCCCGTTTTCAGCCAGACAAGCATGCCCTAATCTCCTGCCTCAGTAAAATGCATTTCAGGGATGATTCAACATATACAATCAATAAATGTAATACACCACATAAACAGAAGCAAGCCCAAAAATTCCATGATCATCTCAAAAGATGCAGAAAAAGCTTTTGACAAAAAAATCCAACATCTAATCATAACATAACCCTGAAGAAAATAGGAGTAGAAAATCTATATCTCAGTCTGATAAAGGCTATTTAGGACTGCACACTGGAATCCCACTGACTATCTACATGCACTTTATTATGGCAGCCCCTGATGCTTCTCTCTGGCCTAAGTAGAGGTATGTTTCTCACATTCCCATGTGCATAAAACTCCCTGGAGATCCTCCTGAAATGCGACTGCTGATTCAGTGGTATGGTTGAGATCTGAGGTTCAGAGACTCCAAACAGCTCCTGCATGATGCTGCTAGTTCACAGGTCCTACTTGGAGAACTAAGATCTCCAAGTGGGAACTCCAGTAACAAGACTAGCTGCTTCTCCATCCTGGCTTCACACTGTAGTTGCTCACTGGGAGGACTGTGCAGTGTAATATATTAGAATTTCTGTGGCTGGGACAGGTATTGATGTTTTTGCAAAGCCCTTTAGTAATTCTCATTTCTAGCCAGGTTTGAGAGCCACTGAGCTAGGTGATGAAAAACTGGAGATTTCCATCCCTTCATTAGCCTAATGATTTGAGATGGGAAATGAGAAAAATTTCTGGGAGGAAATGTTTTCAATGATGACTCTGTCCCCGAGTTTTCATGTTCACCTAGAATAGCTCAGCAATTTACTAACTCTCTCTCATCACTGGAAGCAGTCAATAATCTTCTCTGTAGCAAAGCCCTCCTCAAGGCAGCTTCCAGACTCCCCCCTCTCTGCCTCCCTCCTTCTTGGGGAGCCTGGCTGCAGCACCTCCATGGCCTTCTCTCAGACAATCCTCTGGTTTCTTATTTTGCTTCTGCCTCTAATTAGCAAGGCTGGTTCTGCCCTTTGATTTATTCCTGCAAGGGCTGCCCTCCCCAGGCTCCAGAGAGCCAGCCCACAGTGGAGCCCTGGGCTGCCAGCTCCAAGAGGAGGGATGGGAGCCAAGAGCTCCTCTGCAGTCCTCTGGGAATCTAAGGCAAGAGATCACAAGTTCACGCTCAGCTTGGCAACTTAGAGACTTGGTGAGACCCTCTCTCAAAATTAAAAAAAAAAAATTAAAATTTTTTATTAAAAGGTTGGGAATGTAACTCAGTGCAAAGGCCCTGGATTCAACCTCCAGTATTAAAAAAAAAAAAAAAAAAAAAAGGACAGGAGTGGGTTAGACAAGACAAATCTATCTAACCATTTGTCCATCCATTAACCCACCCATGCCAACATTCATCTTTTCATCCACTCATCCTCCCTTCCTTCCACTTATCCATTCATGTGCATCCAACATACATATCTACTGTGTTACAGACTTATAACACCTTTGTTACAATGGTGGACCAGGCAGTCATCATTCTTTCCTGCTCATCAAGCCTCAAGTAGATCAGGCAGGACATCTAAGGGATAATCCATCTAGGATAAGAACTACAAAGAAAGAGAGCAGATGGCTATCTGTGTGTAGTCCTAACCTTTCTGGACTTCCAAATATAGATAAATTTTAAGCTGAGAACAAAAGAAACAACAGGAAGTTGTTCATCCATTGGTGTGAGAAGGATAGAAGACAAACAGGAAAAAAAAGACCTAGTATCAGGAAAGAATGTATAATTATTCTGAAAAACTGAAAACCAGCTCAATCTGATTAGAGCAGAAAGTAGAGTCAGGGACCAATAACAGGAGGTTGGTGATACTGACAGAAACCACAAAGGTACACAGGGCCGCTGAGGATTTGTTCTAAGTATTCATGAATCCTTGACTCCTGCAGCTCCTAAGGACTTTACTTCCTCCCATATATTCCACCTGAGCTATGCTATGCTCAGAAATGCATTGTTTCAAGCGGGTTGGGGTGCGGGGTAGGATACAGTCCCAAAAGAAAGAAAGGGTTGGGGGTCTGCTTTTGAAGAGCTTGTGGTCACACAGAGACAACTGCCTAACATAGGATGATGGACTGATCAGCACCACAGATGGTAAACAGTATACAGGACAGGAAATAAAGAAGTGCAGTGTAAATAAGTACAGTCAGTCATCCAAACTCACAGGGTCCCCCTCTGCAGATTCAAGTAACAGCAGATCAAAAATATCAAGCTTTTCCATGTCATTGTTCCATAAACACAGTGTAGCATAATACTTACACTGATTTGTTATAAGTAGTCTAGAGATGACTTGAAGTATGCAGGAGGATGTGCCTAGGTTATATGCATGTACTCTGCTATTTTACACTGGAGACGGAGCACCCATGGGTTTTGGCATTTGGGGGAAACATCTTGGAATTCCCTTCATGATAATGAGGAATGACTGTTCATCATCTAGTATCATCATCTAGCCATATAGTACAACCTACAACTGGTCACTTAATAAGTACAAATATAGATGTAAAGTGCTATCCATCCAATCTTCCTCAATTTTCCATAAGCATTTTGCTCAGTTTGGGGCTTTGATGTGGGGAGATGCATTGGTTCTTTCATGAGTGTGGAACAGGATGTCCTTTTATCCTGATGCTCTAGGTCCTTACAGCCAGTTGCCTGAGACCACAGAGGCCAAACCAGGCTCCCATCTCTGGCGCCTACCCACCAGGTCACCCCCCCACACACTTCTGTCACTGTCTGCGCCCCTGAAGCAGGTTGGACACCAGGACCAGGCCTCCTGGCCATAGAGTGCATAGCTCACCACTGCCCCATCCCAATGACACTTTTTCCTGGAAGCCCTCTATTTCCTGAGTGGTCAGTTTTGCTGGAATAAAAATGGATGATAACTTCCATGGAAAAGTAAATAAGGGTATGTGACTGCAGGTTTATGAAGAAAGCATTAGCGCTAAATTATAGAGGAGAACTAACTTTGCTTTTATTTACTCTTTTCCTCTTAGGGCTCTATAGGGTAAGGAAATTATTTTGCTCTTCTTCCATAAAATTTAGACAGCTTCACAGGAGCACAAGTGTGTGTATGTGTGTGTAGGGGGAGAGAGCAGCACGCGCTGTTTAAGCAGTAGGAATAGAGAGGCCAAGTATTTAACTACATTTCCTGTGAGGTTTTTTGCTTTGTGGGATGACTCAGTCCCACATAAACCCACAGTAGGGGGACCTCACTTGGGACAATTATACTGAATCATGTGCCTTCCCCAAACAATTTGCTCTGTGGGGAAGTCCCAACTTGTGCCCTGCCATCCTTTCAACAGCCTGCTTTTATGCTCTTCACCTCAGTGGGAGAGGAAATGGATGTTATCACTTTGTGCCCAAAAAGAGCAAGCCAGGCTAGATACATGGGTTTTATACACATCATTTGGAGCAGGCCAAGGAATGCCTTTTCCTCTTTTAAAATCGGAAGGCTCCTTGGAGAGTGTGTTGATACACAATTGTTATAAATAAAATGGGAAAGGAAGTAACTAGAGGAGAATTAAATGGGACCATGGCTTGTGCTGGGGGTGGCACCAGTGTGGGGGTGTGAGGAAGGAGGTGAGGTCAGTGAGTGCTGCCCTCACATGAAGCCTTCCCTATATGACAAAGGTGGGACTCATCCTTGCGTATCTTGTGACCAGAAACTAATTGATGTACATGTAACACTCACTTAATTTGCCTAATTACAATTTGTTCGCATCCATGTGCCACAGGGCTTTGTTATAAGTGATTCCTCGGCTCAGTCCTCTGGGTGGAGGGTGGAAGTGTCACTCTGAAGTGGTTTGCCAGGAAATTGGCATACAACATCTCCTCCACCAAATTATTAATTGGCTCCTGGGGAGGCCCTGGTTTCTGAGGCTCTGCTTAATTACTACTCATGTCAGGGTTAAACATCTGCCCCTGGAAACGCAGATACCTGCTAACCAGGCTGCGCGGGGCTGCACCCCAGCTAGCAGCATGGTGTTTATGTTCGCAGCTAGGTAGCTCATGTCAACATACCCTTCTCATGAAAACAGTAGAGAGCATAGTTGCTGACTGTTTATGCTGATGCTGAAGAGGAAGGGTTTGGGAAGCTTGAGAGCAAGGGGAGGCAAAGGCTGGCAATGGCCTGTTCTTCATGGCTCCCATGGCGCTGGCCACACGTAGAGATCTTCCCGAGATGCAAAGTAAGTGCTGAGCCTGGGCCAGGGCCCTTTCCTTCCCGCCAGTGGCGCCACATTGCTGCCCAGGGTTAAAGCACAGCTTTGGGTCATCTTTCAGAAGCTATTAAATTTTGTGAAGCTCTCTGGGTTTTTTTGGACAATGAGATGATTTCTTCTCACAGCCCCAGGTTCCCATGGGATGTAAAAATACTGCTTTGGAACCTGATGCTAAGGTCTGTTTTGTTACTTCATGCAGATACTTAGTCAGTCTGCTTTCATTTTAAATGTAACAAACCTCAGGGATTTGAAGACCAGGTTTTTAGCTGGACATGGTTGGTCATGCCTGTGATGGGAGATTTAGGCAGGAAGAATGACCATCAGCCAGTTTCCCGGCTGGCTGGGGTGACATTGTGAGTTCAAGGCCAGCCTGAGTTACACAGGGAGGCCTGTCTCAAAAATCCAAATGACAACAAAAATAAAGATCATGTTTTTAGGACTTGTCATGACCACCAGTGCTACAGGCAGTGACTGTAATGTGACTGTCAGGTCACTTTTACCCATCGCTAGGTCCTTTAGCAGCTCACATACAAGTTGCGGGAATAGAAGTTAAACAAGTTATGCTATCGAGCAATGCTACTTTTTGGTCTTTTCCATTCCTCTCCTTGGCTACTCAATATTCCTGGTACATGTTGTACTATCTTTGCAACTGGACAACTGCACTACATTTTTCATAGTTCACATGTCATTTAGTCTCTAGGGAGAGACCAATTTCTTCAGTAAAAAGAAATGGAAAAAAAAGAAATGAACCAAAAAACTGACTTTCAAAATAAAACAAGAGTGATCTAGAACAGGGGTTAGCAAAATAAAGCACACAGGCAAAACCTAGCCCTTGTTTTGCTTCCAAAAATAAGACCTCATCAGTTCCCTGCTGTGCTCATTTATGTGTGTACTGCCTGCTATGTATGAGTGCTGTCCAGCGAAAATGTCTGCACTGAAGCTCTGACCCTCAGTGCGACTGTGTTTGGAGATGGACTTTCAGGAAGCAGCTAAAGGTATGAGGGTTTCTAAGGATGGGATCTTATGTCCCCATCTCTCTGTCATTGTTTCCCTTTCCATGCACTGAGGAAAAGGGGAGTGCAATAAAAAGGAGGCGATCTGTAATCTGGGAAAATCACTTCTCCCAGAACCTGACCATGCTGGCATCCTCATCTTAAACTTCCAGCCTCCAAAACAGTGAAAAAACAAATCTCTACTGTTCAAACCACTCTATGTTTTTGGTTTTTGGTTTTGATGGCAGCTAAGACATTGCCTGGGCTGTTATTGTGCTAAGGCAGATTTTAGCAGAAACTATACAGTATGCTAAAACAAAATCCTTTATCACCTGACCTTTTAGAGAAAAAAGTGGTGACCACTAATACAGAATGATATATAATACCATGCATACACCATGTATATGATATATATATATATATATATATATGATATATATGGTTCTTAAGACATATTAGAAGTAGGTAGCAATACATGAGTATGAATAGCAATTAATATAAAGGTTTAGATGAGAAAGGCTAGGTGTTGATACATGACTAAATAGAGATAGAGATCTGTTGCAGTTATCAGTTAAAAGCAAGCTGCAAGAAAGTGAAGGGGCATAACTGAATGTGAAATTTGGACTTGAATTTCACTATCAATGGCTGATTTAATATTGTTACTTTCTCAAATCCAGGAGTTATAAACTTAAATGCTTAGAGTAAGCAGAGAGGTAACCTGTGGAAACTTGTCTGAAGCCAGACATACATTCTGCCAGATCAGCTGCATGTACTTATTCTGGCCAGTCCTCTGATTATGAAATCATGAAAAAGTATAGATTCTTACATGAACTCTCCCAATCTTAAAAATTAAAAACTGTCAATGCTATGAACAACAGGACTAAAATATTTGACCCATAAACCACCACTTTGTGCTCAAATTTGCTTGTGCTATATATAACTAACCAAAGATTTTTCTCTACAGAAATAAAAGAAAACATTTTCTTTACTAACTGCCTTAATAATCACCGAGCACATTGCCATTAGGGATGCTTGAGTCTCAGACAGGTTCAGCTGCAGAGTTTCTCTCATGCTCTTCCAAACCTCACCATTGGATTAACCATTGGGGTGTCACATAAGCCCATGAGGCCCTCATTATAGATAGGTGTAATGTAGTGCGATGCCCAAATCTCAGGAAACACTGATGGACAGACTATAATAGCACTTAATTGCTTTCACTTGAACAAATAGTTTTACATTTACTTACTCGTGTGTATATTTACACACACACACACACACACACACACACACACACACACGTACACATTTCTGAAAAAGTCAAAATAAGCCAGGTATTGGTGGCTGTAATCCTAGTACTCTAGGAGGCTGAAGCAGGAGGATTGCAATAAAAAATATCAAAAGGCTGGAAATGTATCTCAGGAAGAAAAAGATTGTAAACTTTGTGATTTGGTTTGGTTTTGTTAAAGCAAAACTCATTGTTTTTGCTCAATGCCAACTTTTTAGTTGAGTTGGCTTAATATTGCCATGTTCCAAGAGAAATAACTGACACTGAAAAATGGAAAAGTAGTTTGAGTTCCAAGTTTATAATTAAAGTCACAACTTCAATCAGGGCACCCTGTCTCCCCTGCTTTGTGGGGTCTTCTGAGTCACACTGTTTGTGGTCACGCTATTTCTTTAAAAGCTCAAGCTGTAATATGCTGCTACATATTATGTTGCGGTATCAACTCTGTTACTAAAGGAATCAAGGCCAATATCGGTTCCTTCATTTAAAATATCAGTTGACGTAGGAGAATATTTTAAAAGATTCATATGAGTAGATTACCTACCTTTCTTTCTTTTTTTTTAATTTTTAATTGGTACTGAGGATCAAGCACATGGCCTTCACTCTGAGCACCATCAATACCACCAACACCCCCCTTTTTATTTTGAGACAGGCTCTAACTGAGTTGCTAAATTGCCAGGCTGGGCTTGAATTTATAATCGCCCTGCCTCAGCTTCCCAGAGTGTTGAGATTTCTAAGCCACCAAGCCTGGCTTAGGACCTTTCAACACTGTTCTCACGTTCACTCCAAGTGCAGTTTTTCATGTACAACTCCAGCCTCCCTTCCTCAAAGAGGGAGGAATTTACACACAGGCAAAGTAATCCATACTCAAACTCAAGCAGGGTGTGACTGTTAAACTGTCATTCTTGTCTCTTCCACTACTTTGACAGCAATTTCTTTCAGTGAACTTACTAAGTCATCTCAGTGATTCACCTTTCATTTTATGTTAATCAAAAGTCTACTTTCACATTCTTATTTCATTATTGTATATAATATTTAATTACATTATATAATTATACAACTGGTATAAGATAGGACTGGGAACAAACATGGTTAATTTATAATTAGTCTAGGCAGCCAGCAAGCCACTCTGGTAAATGACTGTGGCCTGGCAAGCCACGGCTGCCCCAGGGTGAGAACCATTTCAGCATTTCCTGAGATCTGTGCCATGTTGGAACTTGGGGTGCAAGGAAAACAGTCAGCCAGCTCACCACTCTGGTGGGCACCTGTGAGCCTACTGGTGCGCGGGCTAAGAATCAAACATCCATCACCCCCCCACACCCGCTAGCAAGTAAGAGCCAGAGATCTGAGCATCTCTTGTGAGTTTGACTATAAGCAATATAGCAAATAAGGATTTTCTTCTGCCATCTCTTTGAAGGCAAATAATTTTATCTCTGTTTTGCTCTGTTCTGATCAATCGTATTGCTCTATTCAATATTCTGTTTTTATAATTTTGGTATTTCCTTCAATATTGCTCTACCTGACTGAAGGAACAACTATTGTGAAGAAAACCAGATATAATATTGTACCTATTGCTGTTATCCTGATAACCTGCTGTGAGGTTCTGCAACAATTTCACTGCACTGCCTCAATTGACTTTGTCCTGTCTGTTCTACTGTATTTTACTACCTTCAAAATAAATAAATAAATAATAATAAATAAAAAATTTTAAAAAGTAAATAGCAACAACAAAACAGATCAGTAAGGTACTGAGCAACCTGAAACATGATGTAACTAAACAGATAATGGACTTAAAAAACAAAAGGAGGAAAAGAAAATGCTCTAAAGGATATAACTGCATGTATGTTTAAGTGTGTAGGATTGATAACCATGTTGCTAAGTTTTTGTTGGATCGGTGAACAGAACTGTTTGCAGCCTCACTGTTTGAGTGTTCACTTTGTATGCTTTAATTTTGTAACTTGAACAATTATATCCAAGAAGATAATATGTAGTGTATCAACTAGTGATTTCTTACTGTTTATTTTTTTTAATTCTGTATTGTTTCTACCCTTTTTCTGTTTTGCTTTTTTTCCCTTTCTTTAAATAAAATTTAAAAAAAAAATTGTTTTTGTTTTTGTTTTTTATCAGTACCAGGACTCAAACTTAAGACCACGTACTTGCAAGGCAGGCGCTTATGCCACTGAGCTAAATCCCCAGCCCCATTTATTTTGATTTTTAAAAAATTTTTATTTACTTTTTTATTATTTAAAGAGAGACAAAAGCATGTAAAGGGTAGAGATAATACAGAATTTCAAAAAAAAAAAAAAGAGATAAACAGGGGCCTGGGATCACTAGTTGATAAATTACATATTGTCCTCTTAGAAATAGTTGTTCAAGTTACAAAATTAAAGTATACAAAGTAGATATTCAAACAGTGTGAGTGTAGACAGCTATGCATGCATGAGTCTCTACATGTATTTCTATCATTTCTGCATTAGAGGGAAAAACATAGCAAGACAAAAAAACCCCAAATTCCTATAAAAACATGAAACCAAAAAGTTGTATAAAACCACAGTACAAGGTGATCTACAATGATTACTGTGTTGTTTATTATCCTCAATAGAATTGTCTATATCATGAGACATAATTGAATATTGCAGTATAATTGAATATAGCAGTACATAAAAATATTAGTAAAAATAAAACATTATAGACAGTATAAAACTTCAAAGGCAGGTAATAATCAAACCATAGTGGATATTCTAGTGAATCTTGTCATCTTAAGTGCAGTTGCCTATGCTCTCAGACTTGATACTATCAATCATAACAACTTTGAATAAAATCTATCAATATAAAACAGCGATCCAACAAACCAGATTCGATTACAATCAGTCATGGTAAAACAGTGTAGGTTTTACAGAGATTCAGATTAAGTTAATAGGAAATTAAGGATGATTACCATACTGTATGCTGTTATTTTTGGGATAACTGTGCCCTCTAATCTAGTACAGGTAGAATGACTGGAACAGAATATAATACATCTAAGCAGACTAGTGTGAGTAATGTGGGTTTTAAATCCTGGTGCACTATTAACAATAAAGCGTATCAAGGCCATCTATGTTAGAGTTTCTAGTTATCCTTCTCTGCCTCATTTCTGCTATGCTATTTTTCTGCCTTTGTTTGTCTACTTTTCTCCTTCATTCTACTGCCTGCCCCACTCATTGAAGCCTTTCTGCCACTGTTCCTAAAATCCTGGGTTTTTTTCTCTCTCTCTAGAATGTCCTTCAGTATTCTCTGTAGGGTTGGATTGGTGGTCACAAACTCCCCCAGTTCCTCTTTGTTATGGAAGCATCTTGTTTCTCCATTAATTTCTAGTGACAGTTTTGCAGGGTACATCCATCTGGGCTGGAGGTTATTTTCTTTCAGGGCTTGGAATACTTCACTTCAAGCTCTTCTTGATCTGATGGTCTGTGTCGAGAAGTCAGCCATGATTCTGATGGGCTTACCTTTATAGGTAATCTGTTTCTTTTCTCTGATGGCTTTTAATATTCTGTTTTTATATTGAAATTCTGGTATCCTGATTATTATATGTCTTGGTGTAGCTCTGTTTTGGTTGTAGGTGACTAGAGTTCTGTATGCCTCACACAACCAAATGTCATTTTCTTTTCCCATGCTTGGGAAGTTTTCCTTAATTATTTCTGTGAATAGTCTTTGTAATTCACCTCTTTGCATTCCTGCTTTGTTGTTCACATTTCTTATTCTTTAATTGTAGATTCTCTTGTCATCTTCTAGCCTTTGTATTGTTACTGCCTGTTTCCTTGTTATTTTTAAGAGATCTTTCCTTTCATGATCACACATTGCAAACTTGTCTTCAACTTTTGATAGTCTATCCTTACTTTTGAGGAGTTTTGCCAGCTCTCAATGGAGTTTTTAATTTCCTGGTCATCTCTTTGAATCTGTCTCATGTATTCTATATTTTCTTTATAGTCTTTATCGAATGTTTCTCTCCTTTTTTTGTGTTCCTCCCTCCTTCTGTCTGTATCTTCCTGAGAGATGCTTAGCATTTCTTTTATTACTCTTCTCATATCTTGCTTTATCTGATTTAATATTTCAGTTCTGAGCTTGTCTACAAGGTCCCGAAGATATCTTTTAATATCCATTGAAGCCATGTCTGATGTTGCATGTTTGCCGCCCTCAGTCTCCCTTGTTTTTCCTTCTCCTGGATCAGTGCTCTCAGGGTTCTGGGCTGTGGGCCTCCTCATGCCTCTCTCTCCTGTCATGGTCCCAGCTTCCTCCACACAGGTGTACAGTGCAGGTCCCAGCCCCCTTCCCTGTTGGCCACGGCTCCTCCGAAGCATTCTGGCGAGGGACCTCTGCCCTCTCCTGCCTGCTCTTGTCACTAAGATGTAAGCAGGGGCTGCGTATGCCTGCCCCTCCCCACCAGGCCAGCCAAACTTCAGGGGCCTTCACCAGGTTAATGTGTGCTAGGCTTAGGGAATCAAATTGGGATGGCTCATTGGGTCTCAGCTAGGGGTGCGACACAGTCCAAGCAAATCCCACAAATCTTTTCTGGGGAGGGAGCAACCAACTGAAGTCACTGTCACTCTCAGTTCAGGCTCCTCCTGCCCAATTCCAACATGTTGCCCATTTGGTCGCGCCCTTCCCGTGGTGGGGGGGTCCTCATTCCCAGCAATGACCTTGAATTAATGAATGTCCCTTCACTGGCTCCAGTCCCCATTGGGCTCACCAACCCCCAACTTCAGTGCTGCTGTGGCTCCTGTGAGTGGCGGCAGGAATGAGTTTGGGTGGCTCTGCCAGCTAGCGCAGATTCAAGCTGGCACAAATTCAGGCCAGCACAAACTTGGCGGCTTACAGCGAAAATGCTGTGTCCCATAATTTTTCGCTGTTCCAGTTGTAGTCCTGACTTGTTTGATTAGCTTTTTTACATTTTAGTTTCTTTCTGTGTCAAGAGGATCCATCTCCCTCTGTCTGGATCTCTCCAGGATGTTTTATTCTGGCATGAGTTGTTTCTCCTGGGAGGCTTTGTATTTTATTGCTCACTGATTGGCCATCTTTAGCTCCTTCTCCCCCAGCCCCATTTAAAAAAATTTTTTTTTAAATTTATAATTAGTCAACTCAACTGGTGAGAGAAATGTGCAATGTTATATTTTAGAGACATCTGTTCCTGAGAGTGTCCAGGGAAGTCAGTATTCATGGGTCCTTCCTAATGGAAATGGACCATTTTACTTAAGTCTCTGTGTGGTTTAGATGAAAGTCAAACACAAGAACTACTTACTATGGGGCAATGCTTGAAGGAAAATGACACAGGAAAGGGGAGAAAAATCCCTGTCCAGCATGTGACACCTCTTATCCCATCTGTGAGCAACAGCGATTCGTGGTTGGTCCCACACATCAGACTTTCCTTAAACAAACTGGCACCTCTCCTCTCCACCTCCCTGGATACCCTGGGCTCCTCAGGCACCCCCTGCTCCCAAGGGCATGTCTTCTTTCTTCCCCCAAAGCTGCTCTTCCCATGGTGTTCCCCTCTTAGGTGACTGACACTGTTACAGAAAACAGATTGAACATGGGAAGAACACCATGAGGAGGTTCAAGAGGCAGCAGTTCCTTACAGTGGTGTGCCTGACCTGGGTCTCTTGCAAAATGTCAGACCCAGTCTGGCAGGGCTTTGAGGCTTCTATAGGGAGATCAAGTGGGAGGTTCAGAAGCAGAGTGTGTGTTGGAGGGCTGGATGAGATCACGGATTGCCAAGGCAGTTTAAACATCTCAGGTTGCATCTCAAGGCCATCAGTTAAACAAGCTCAGGTTACACAAAGGAAAGACAATGTTCTGTTATTGGACTTGCCCGGGAATGTCTGTTAGGTTTTGGTGGGCATTCTTGATGGGCTTTTATTTTTAAAATTTAGATTTCTTCTTCAACACCACTCCCCACCCAGGACCCAGGCCAGTAATCAGGGTATCCTCCTGGAGTTGGCTTCCTGGACACCCCTCATGTTTACATGGGTGTCAATATGTGCTCACTTTGTCTTTACACATCTCTCTACTCTGCCTTCTCCTCTAGATGCCCACAGTCTTCACTCCACACTGCCTTCCCACCGCCTCAGTTCATCTTCCACATGCCTGCCAGGGTGCTCCTCCAAAACTTCACTTCCAATGACCACACTGCTCTGCATAAGTCTTTCAATGGCTCACCACTGCCACCTGGATAATGTTCAGACTCTTCCAGCTGGTGCTGAAGCAGGTGTCTAAACACACTTTGAAGATTCCCCTAAATGTACCCAGCTACTGCACACTTCTACTCTCTGTAGTGCCTTTCTTTGGTGTGTCTCCTTGTCCACTGGGGCTCAGCCCGTGGGCTCCTTTACTCTGAAAATATTCCTCAGCCTGTTCTTTACACCCTCTTTGGCACCAACAAACTACGAATTGAGTCTAGTTATGATTGTGGATGTTCTTGACTGCTTTTCTAGTAGATTAGCATTTCTCAAAGATACACTATAATTTATTCTTAACATTTTTCAAAGATACACTGTAATTTTTCTCTGAATCTCTTGGATGAATAGAAAGCCTGGACCATGTTTTAGCTCAGTAAGTATACACTGAATGAATGAATGAATGAATGAGAAAATAGTCATTAAAAGAGATAGCATTATGGCTGGGCATTAGAATGCTTTATTTTATAGCAAACAACATAACTGGTCTTAAAGTGCCAAAGTATTAAAGTTTCTTGAAATAGAGGAAAGGAAAAGTATAGCATCAGAGGATCTGCCTTCTACATTAAACAAAAGCACCTAAGTACTACCATATGATGATAAAACAATACTGTGGTTATATAATGGAGAGTTTGAGGATTATGTAAGGTTTTCTCTATATATGCTACAGCGGCACATTGTCAGATAAGGGCACTGTCAAGTTGCTGCAACAGTTGGGATGATTAATATTATCTCTTTGCAATTAGTAAAAGAAGATTGTGTAATTGTTATCTTAAAACCTTCAAGACTCAGTGCTTTGAAACATAAACACCGGCTCTGACAAATATGAGCCTTTGGTTTATCCTCTTGAGAGCACTTGTTGAAGTGAGGAAGTTTACACAAGAGAACACTGTTAGTAATTGCATAGCTAGTAATTTAAATGCCAACTTTGTAACAGTTGAAAGTGGTTTAGAAAACAGAACAACAGTGCAAATTGTGACCAGAAGTTGTCATCTAGTTATTTTCAAACTTTAATGAGCATAAGAGCCACAGGAGGATCTTATTAAAGTGTAGATTCTGATGCAGGGGGTCTGGAATGAGACCTGAGATTCTGCATTTTTATAAGCTCACATGTGACACTGATGCCATGGCCCACAGCCCAGGTTTGAGTGGGAAGAGTGTACCCAGATCTTGATAGAACTTAAGAATCTCTTGAGATTCTTATTAAAAATATGCATTGCTGGAGTCTTGTCCAGTGTAAATGTGTAAACACATACATGCACAAACAGCTGTGTATGTGAAACAGATCTTTGGGGACCTAGACACTTGCGAATATTCAAGTATGTGTTTAGACACATTTCTTATGGAAATACACTGATATTCACTATGCATCCCCCAGTTTCTAAAGAGAATTGCCAGGCTTCTTAAACATTTAAATATTTTAAGAAAATAGTCTTTTCCTGCTTTTCACCTTTTAGTTGTATATCTTTTAGCTTTGTGTCATTCCTAATTATTTGATAAAATAGTTCTCCAAAATTTGAAGATTTTTAGATAGATGCCTCGTTAAAATTGTATCTCAGAAATGTTCAAAATTAACATCTTTTTCTTATTTCCTTTATCTCTCCTAAACATTTACTTGGATGTGGAGATGGGATGTGATGCAATGTGCTATAATGTTTTGGTTTTCAGAATGCTCCCATTAGAAGATATCTGCTGTCCCTCTTAAACAGTCTATCTACTTCAACAGAGTCCCCTTTTATAAACGATGGTGAAAACAGTGAATATTTATGTAGTAGTTACAAGATGCCAGCCACTTTCTAAGAGGTTTACATCAGTTAATCTGTATCTCAGGTTGAAAAGTATCATCATGACTCCCATTTTATAGATGAGGAAACTGAGATCTAGAGAATTACTCTGTCTATGACCACACAGCTCATGAACAGTGGAGCTGGGACTTCATTCCTGACTCTGAAGTCTGAGCTCTGGACTATTATAATCTATTTTCCATAAATACCTGAGCTGAAGATACCTGGTTTCTAACAGCCTTTATTTTATAATCATCTTGCAGTACCTGATATTCCAGTCTTTTTACTGTAATACAGTGACCAGCAACATGAAATTGAGCAGGACAAATATCACCATGTCTGCATGCTTTGCAGGACTCCAGGAGCTGTCATTTTTATTAGCAGTCCTCGCAGATCTGCGTACTAATTACACCTCTCTAGAAGAAGGTAGAAAGTGTTTTGAGAAAACAATGTCTTTTTCCAAATTTGCAAAGCTTAACAGTGGAGAGTAAATTGTGGTATCTCTAATTATATGGCCACAGTAGGTTGGAAAATATGATCAAAATAATATTTTCTCCAGCTATGATATCTATTTCTTCACCTTTTCAGTCTCTGGGTTGGTTTGTGACTTGCTTTGACTAACACTGTCCAAGCCTAGGAATGCAAATTTCAAGTAGCCTTTTGGCTTCTGCTTTCATCCTTTGGAAAACCTCCACCATTCTGCCAAGAATTCCAGTCCACTGGAAAGTGAGAGGCCACTGAGGCAGAACTGAGGTGTCCCTACTGACATCTTAGGTGACAGGCCCTGGCCCCTGTCATAACTCACTCTCTTCAGCTACTAAGCTTCAGGGCCCATTGTTAAGCAGCAATTCAGATGTGATGCTGTGGTTTAAGATACAAATTATATTCAAAGCAATGTAACTACATTTCTAATTAATGATATGTGGCGAATTGCTCAATGTAATACAGATTGATTCATTAAAATAATTTTGCCTAAAATCCTGTGACTAAATTGGAGACTTAAAAGGATACATGAAGTGAGTTCTAAAAATCATGTATTTTCATAGCTAGAGGTAACAAAGAAGGACATTGCTACAAATTCAGAGTTGTTGTCACTGATTTTTATAAACAAGATTTGTAGCCAGTGGGTAGGAAAAAAATTAAATATCTATGTTTTTATAGTAAATTTGATAATATGTTAACAATAACATAAATCATCCCTTTGGAAAGGATAGTATGATATCAGAAATAGGAATCTCTATTTAAGAAGAGATTCATGCTTTTACTTAAAGAGGAATACTAAAGCTATGGATCTAAAAATTGTTCTTTTTTTATACAGTTACTGTGTTGTAAATCCCTTCCCTTTGTTGCCAAGAAAACTTGTCAAATTGTTTTACTACAGAGCTTGTCTTTATCCACCTAAATTGTAGACTTTACACTTTTATTGCTGTCAGAAGTTTGTAAAATACTTTCAGATAATTGTGGAAAAATCATAAAACCTGCCTGGGAAAATTGTAATCATTCACAAGTTATACTTAATGTGAATCAGTTCAGACATAACTGAACTACAAATGGACTTACTTTTATTTTTTCCTGCCCCAAGCTAGGCCCAATACAAGATGATTTTTCATGGAAACAACAGGTCTCCTTTTGTCTTTTCTCTATAGTGGTCATAAATATAAGAGCTTCTGACAGTCAAAATCCTACACACAAGCTAGAGCACTGTTTATTATTCTGAGGGTTGCAGCAATAAAGTACTGTCCTCAAGTAGACTAACACTTACATGACACCACCAACTGCTATGTCTTTTGATTTACAGTGTTATAACACTAACCAACTGTTAAGGGTTCCACTGAAGAGCAAAGAAAATTGTTGGAAAGGTCACGTCTCCTACTCCCTTGCTCACTGGGTGGGGTGATGCATGCCTGTAATCCCAGCACAAGGGAGACTAAGGCATGAGTTTGAGGCCAGCCTGGGCTATGCAGTGAGTTCAAGGCCAGCCTGGACTAAACAGCAAGATCTTCAAAAAAAGAAAAGTAAAAATCCTATCCTCTTGATGGAAATCCCAAATCCCAAAAGTTTATTTCTATTTTTTTTGTGTGTGTGCTTTTGTTATCACTGTAAAGCATTAAGTTACATGGAAGTGGCTTTCTTAAAATAAAAAGACTTTTAAAAGTAATTGATTCTATAAGCAATTGTCTTTTTCTAGTTCCTATTACTGGTATTTATTATGAACAATTAGTAATTTATCAGAAATGAATCATAGTACCTAAAATTTCTTTTAAGAGTCTCTTCTTCCAAGAGCCTATTCATGACAAAGTAAAGTTTGAATATAGAGGGAAGTTTAAATTTTTCCATAGATGTAAATATTTTAGTTAGAAATCAAATGGTTTTATAAGATTTTTGTAATACTTCTATCAGTATTAATATGATCTGCATATCTATCCATAGAAGGAGTTTTCCTATCTGCTAAAAAAACACTAAAGAAGTTCAGTAAGTGAATTAGTTTTATATATTACCTGAAATTTGGAAACAATCTTCCAACCCAGCTTAATTTATTGTTTTATTAACCTTAAGATTGATAATTAAGTGTTGCGACAGAGGCACACTCACATGGTCCCCACTACGCAGGAGGCTGAGGCAAATGGATGGCAGGCAAATTCAAGGACAGCCAGAGCAATGGAGTGAGGCTCTGTCTCAAAATAAAAAATAAAAAGATCTGGGGATGTTGCTCAGCATAATCGCCATGTAGCACATACAAGGCAGCCCTGGATTCATATATATACGTGGGGGGAGAGAGGGAGAGAAAGAGAGACAGACAGACAGAGACAGAGACAGACAGAGAGAGATGCAACAGCTCCTTCTGGTTATTTCTTGTGGTCAGGTGCCACTGAGAAAGCATTAATGCAGGCAGAGCAACAAAGCTCCACACCAGAGGGAGCGTCTCTCAATAGCTCCCTGGAACAAGATCTGTCCCCTTCTGCCTCTTTTCGTGTCCTGTGTCAGTGCTCATGTTTACCCCATGGCACCTATGAGGGCTTTTCTTTTTCAGGGTTATCCCAGGCTCTCTTAGCTTCTTTTTCTTTGGTATTAGATGATTCTGAGACTGTTCTTTACTCACTTAAATCTGTTGTCCCTATCTTGCTTGGCCTTACCCCTTGTGTGAAATTCAAATGCTTTCTTTGATAGCGCCCCCCCCCACCATAAAAACCCTCATTCTCAAAAGCTGTTGTATAATGCTCTGACTCAAATGTTTAGGGAATATCGAAAGATGTTTAAAAGACTGCAACACATAGCAAAAAACTGAAACTTATTTTCTGGATATTTTTTAAATTCAAATTAAAACAGTTTTTAAAAGGAAATGCATGTCCCTAGTAACATATTTAAAATAGGCAAAGGCCAAAAAGGGGAAATTCTTCATCTCATCATGACCATCTGGCCACCTTGAAAGTCCTACTTTTTTTTTTTTTTTTTTGGTGCCACAGATCAAACTCATGACCTCGAACTTGCCAGGCAGGCTTTTATGCCGCTGAGCTAAATCCCTGGCTCCTGACTCCTGTGGTTGATTGCGCGTCCTTCCAGAGCGATCCTCTGAGGAGGAAAATGTGACTATATTCTTATCTTTTAAATAAGAAAAATACCCTGAAGCTTGCTTTTTTTCCATTAAGTTTTGAATTTTCAAGATTGCATCTGCTCGTATGTAACTGCCTAGATGTGTGCTATTCTTTGTTCCGTTGGATTTTAATTGACTTAACCATAAGTCGTCTTTCATGAACATATAATTTGTTGCCAGTCTTCTGTTATCACAATGCTGGACATACATCCTTGCACATGTGCATTTGACACTGATGTCACTATATCTGTAGGATGAATTCCTGGAATAAGAGGAAATACTTGGTCTAAGGACATACATATTAAAAATTTTGGGCTAGCTATTAGAAAATTGTGCTATATAATTTAACAGAGATAAAATCACATTACAAAATCAATTTAGTTCTAGATTTTTTTCATTTAATTGATTTTATATTATCCTTTCCCCTGATTTTCAGTGGCTACAAAATAGCTATTTATATTGAGATGTCATGAATTAGTTGATTTTTTGTTGCTATGTATCTGTTCCCATCTTTTCGTGTTTTAAGTCAGCCTTTGATTTAAGACAATGTTATTGTTGATTAAAATATTAACCTAGGACTGGGATTTAGCTCACTGGCATAAGCACTTGCTTTGCAAGCACGAGGTCGTGAGTTCGATCCCTGGCACCAAAAAAAAAGTATTAACCTAGTTCTCCAGATATTAACTAGTAGTTAGCCTTTTACAAGAGGAATTGCTGAACTAAAGGTCAAGACAATCATCAGAGTCTCAGTTTTTATTGTCAAATTTTTTTCTAGGAAAGGAGTGACAATTTCCATCCCCAAGAAGCCTGAGGGCTGCTTCCTATGTCCTCGCCAACAGGGTCATTATACATGAGAGAGATGTGAATAAAAATTGGGAGAAAATGCTAGCTAGGTGTCATTTTCATTTTAATTTATTTGAGTACTTTAAGTTATTCTATAAATGTTTTGGCTTACCAGTTTTGTGAACTTCTTTTGTAAACAGCAGATACATATGTGCATGTATGTTTCAGTTTTAGATGTGTTACATACATGTGCCAGCTCCCCATGATGAATGTAGCCATTATGTACTGTAAATGTACTAATAAGAATTAAAGATAAAAAAATTCTGTGTGTATACTGTCTATTTTTACATTAAAATGAGCCCTGTGTATGGGTAGATACTCTTGTTTCTGGACTATTTATAGACTTACTACAATTATTAGCTTTGCTTTTCATTTCCTGTGTGAGGGAACAGTACAGTAAGTATTCAAATTTTAAAAATTTATTACAGTAGAAGACATATTGCCATTAATCCCTCTCAAAATACTCCCCCATCCTTTTTGCATCATTTTTGCCACTTTCTGAAGCAGTTTTGGAAATTTTCTTTCATAAGTGTCTTTTTATGACTGCCTCAGTGACCTGAATTCAAAATGTTCCTGCAAGTTTCTGTCATATAAAAATATTTCAATGTGTAAACCGGGCGTGGTGGCTCACGCCTGTAATCCCAGCACTCGGGAGGTTAAGGCAGGAGGATCGTTGCGAGTTCAAGACCTGGGCTACAAAGTGAGCTCAAGGCCAGCCTGAACTGCATAACGAGACCCTGTCTCAAAAAGACAAAAGAAAAAAAAAAAAAAAAAATATATATATATATATATATATATATATATATATATATATTCCAATGTGTCCTTATCCATCTTACTAACTGTATGTGGTATACTGAGACTGCTGGCTTTTCCCCAAAGTCACAGTTCAAAATGGTTTGAACTGACTCAGGTCACTGAGACAGCCACAAGAGCACAACCAAAGACTCATGAAAGAAGACTTTCAGAACTGCTTTGGGAAGTGGTAAGAAAAGTGCATTTGAAGTGAGGGAGAATATGTAAGTATTCATCTTTTTCTCTTCTTTCAACTTTTAGACTAAACATATCATAGTGGGAGCCAAGTTTCTCATTCTAGAGTAGAAATTTAATTTATCAATAAGCAGGGAAAGAAACTAGTATGACTCACATGGAAATGAATTAGAGTTGAAGTCTTCAGTGTGAGGTGATATCTAATTTAATACAGCTAAGATGGCAATACATAGGAATATTTACAGATGTATCCTTGCTCTGCCTGTTTCCAGCAAGAGCCTATAACCAGCAGCATCCCACTAGCAACAGGCATACCTAGCAGCGGCCGGATCTTAGTGTCTAGGGCTCCTTGATGAAATGGCCAATTCTAGGACCCATGTAGGAAGTACACAAAATGAGTCTAGAGCATCTTCTAGTACCTGAGAGTAAAGAAGTGATTAAAATGAAACAAGAGCAAAACAAAACAAAATCATAGAGGTATGTCAAAGGGACACAGGAATGAAATGGAAAAATTCTCAATAGCCAAACCTGGAAAAACTGCAGTAACAAAACATAGACAGCAGTATGGATGTAACTCAAGTATAGAATAAACACCCATGACAAGTAAGTCAGGAGAAGAGATGAATTTTCTGAGCAAAAATCTAAATAATTTATATCGATATTCTGCCCTCAAGGAGGCGGAATGTAACACACATTCCTTAACAGTGGATAATCTTAGTAAATGCAGTGGATAATCTTAGTAAATGCTACCTCAACCAGGTGATCAAAGTCAACATCAAGGGTGATAAAGTCGTATTGGGAGGATGGACCCTTCACAAGGTGTGATGAAAATAGAATTTCATCTCTACAGTCTTCCTCCCCCAAACACACAACCACGGTCCAATCATAAAACTCATATGAGACAGATCCTACTACAGGCACATTCTACATAACAACTGACCACTACTCTCAAAAACTATCAAGGGCATCAAAACAGGTTAAGTCCAAAAATTTATCACAGCCAAGAAAACCCTAAAGAAATGTGAAGGCTAAATATAACAGGGGATCTCAGAAAACACAAAGGGTATTTAGGTGAAAACTAAGAAAATCTAACATGGACTAGATCTAGTGTAGACTTTATTACAATGCACTGTCTCATTAATTGTAACTTATCACACTAATGTAAGGTACTAAGAATAGAGAAAACTGGGTTCCTTTCACGTATTGAGGAACTCTATATAATCTTCGCGATTTTTTTAAAACCTGAAACTTCTAAGAAATTTAGAATTTTAGAAAAAATAATCATTCTAAAATACTATGAAGTATTTATGGTATAAAAGCAAGATTAAAAATAAAGCAAATACATTGTGCCCACTCTCCAGCTTAAGAACTGATGCTTACCAATAGATCTGAAGTCCCCTATCTATCTTTCCTTGGGTATACGCAACTCCCTTCTCTTAAAGAAAACTATTATCCTGAATTTGGCCTTTATTACTTCCATGGTTTTCTTTGTTTGGTTTTTTGTTTGTTTGTTTGTTTTGGGTTTTTTTGGAGGGGGGAAGGGGTCTCACTTGTAGCCCAGGCTGGCCTTGAACTTGCAGGGATCCTCCTGCCTCAGTGTCCCGAGGGCTGATACTATAGGTGTGTGTATCGCCACTCGCAGTCCCCACACATTTCTTAATATTTTTATGGCATATTGATTTGTATGTTTTCAAATTTCAAATCAATGGTATCACATTACATCTGCTTTTATAAATAATTCATTCAATATTCTCATAAGACTCATGTTGGTTTATGTAGCTCTAATACATTTATTTTGTTATCAAGTTATCCATTATATAAAAATGTCCAAATCTACTGGTCTTTTTGGTGGATCTGAACATGTCCCATCATTCCTGTAGGTGAAAGTCCTCCCATTTGTCTTTCATTTGCCTGGAAACCAGAGAGCTCTCCCTGGCTGGTCCATTCCACACAACACTCTACATCTTAGTCCGGCAGCCTGACTCCTCTCTCCCCTTCCATGTTCCTCTTCATTCTCTTCTTCCAGATTGGTCTTTTAAGCTCTGATGTCTTGTTTGCTGAACTAAAAGACCCTCTACTTCCTCAGCAGCCCCATCCATTCAAAATTATAAAAAAATAATAGTTTAAAAAGCATTATCTTCAAATATGCTGTAAAATAGAAAGAAAAATAACTCCAGTTCTTTTATAAAGAAATGTTTAATGCTCTTGAATAGCTCAATTTATAAATGAGATAGTTAAATATAATCTTAAGTGGCCTTAGGTAGTGTGTTCAAAATGAGGTTTCAATAAATGAAGATTCTAGAAAACACATAAAGAGGGCAGAACTTGGAAAGAAAAAATGAGTTGGGTGTCAGGGTCATGTCTTAAGTGAAAAGCAATGCATCCCAGTTTTGATGAAACTCTTACATCTTTTGAATATATCTATGTCCCCCTTCTTTCCATTTAAACCTATCTACAAGGATAGAAGAAAAAGCTTTCATCTTTGGAAAGAAATATCAAAGATGCAGAAAGAGGGAAGCATGGACAAAAGCTTATGTAATTATCTGGAATCAGAGTCTGAAGGTCCTTGAAATCTAAAGAGACGAGAGATGGTTGAAATTATAAGTAGTTGATTGGGGTATTTCAGTTGCATTCTAAACTGTAGAGAACAGCACTCCTGTAAGGTTGTACAAAAATTGTCACATTTAGATTGATAGTAAGAGAAAATATTTAATGAAATCATATATTAACTATGCTGTTCTCTCAAGTGGCAGACTTTTTAACGCTTAAAAAGAACATAAGAATAAGTCAGGAGATCTTTTGTAAGATACAGTGATTACAGGCTGTAACGATGCATTGCGTACTTGAAAAGTGCTAAGAAAGATTTTAAATGTTTTCACTACATACACACAGGATAAACATATGTGGGAACAGATTTAGAATGATTTAGCTATTCCACAATGTGTACACATCTAAACTTCATGTTGTATTGTAAGAGAAATTTTCTCTTATTAACAGTGCATGGTCTGCGCTGCTCCATGCCGCTCATCTCCTCCCAATATTCTGGGAATTGAGCCGTTATAATTTAAAGCTGCCTAGGTTAAATTCAGACAAGGATAAAGCTGACTAGAAAACCTGGGTTGCAAGGTAGAAACAACCCCATCCGGTGTTTAAGGAATTTATGGAATGTACCTTCCCTGGGCATCTACTGCCCATATTAGGAAACACCCTCCGCTGCCCGACTCTAGACCACCCTATAGTCACAACCTCCAATGTGTAGAAAGCCATTTAAACTAACCAATGCCTTCTGTTTCTGTAACCGCGCTTGCCAAAGCCCTGCCTTCCTTTGTCCTGTAGTTTTAAAAGCCATGCTCCGGCATGCCTCGTGGCTCTCTGTTCCTGCGTGTTCAGTGGGCCCCGCGCATGCTTGGACAACAAATAAAACCCCTTGCATATTGCATGAGAGGACGTCTGTTGGCTTCTCCCTACACGCGGCGGGCGTCTCGAAACTCACAGTATAGTCCAAATATATACAGTTTTGTTCACTAAAAAAAAAAAGAGAGAGAGAGAGAAACAAACTTCCTCTGACTCACAGTTTGAAGCCTACTCAGGAAACACCTACCTGCATGCACTAAAATCAGATTTCTTTTCTCACCCTTGGAAAGCATGACCATTTGATTCAGCTGACTCCATAACAGCCCTTGCTTCTTTCCTCCATCCCTGAATCTACCACCAATTATCATCCACACCACCAGACTACACCTGAACATTCTCTTTTGTTTGTTTTTTATAAATCTCCCTTATTTCCATGTTTCTATACATTTTCAATAAGTATTTTCTTTACCAAAAATACATATCCCAACCTTTCACAAATTTTCAAGTTTATGGATTACTTTGAAAGAACACATCTGAGTTGAAATTATCCACTGTGAACAAATTATTCCTTGACAACAGTCATGAAACCATACACCTCATCCATTATCAAGATATCCATTTACTGAGCACCTACTATATGGTCAAACATCTATACAATACCATTATTTGGGACACAAAATTGAGTAAATGGAGCCATCACTGCCAAGGTATCTACAGAGAGAGGTGGATGAGTAGGTCCAACTTTCTAGGTTGGTCTTAGAAAAAGGATCATCAAGAGATACAGCTACCCATTCACAGGGATTTTATTCTATTGCTACTACTAGATGGTGCTTTCTGCGGAGGGTCTAGATTTAATAAAAGAACCAGATTTTTTTTTGATCGGCTGATGGTCTTACAGGAACATAGTTTTAGACTTCATTATGAACATAACACACATCTTGGTTTGTTGGGTTGGCTTATGTATGGATTGGGAACAAAAATAAGTTAAGCATGGGATTCAGTAAATGACGAAAGACAGGAATGTTTTGTACGTGTAATAAGGATGTTGTTACTCGATTTACGAGTTTGGAGATTATACCTAAGTCCTGGTCTCTGCATCTTCGGTTTAGAATTTACAATTGCTTAGGAGTTTGGTACAAGTTATGCAGCAAATGGACTTCAGTTCCTTTCAAGTGTCTTTCTGCATTGGAGATTCTTGGCCTTTTGGAAAATTAGATAGATTGGACCAAGTTCCTTAAATTAAAAGCAACCAGATCACAATTTGGCTTCCAAGTGTGGAATAGCTTGTAAACCAGTCTGATAGCTTCCTTTATGCACCATCAACAGGGGTCTTGTTCCACCTTCTCTAAGGAGAGGAAGGCTGGTTTGTGGCACCACATTCCTTTCCTCCACAACAACAATTTTACTTTGTAATTCAAATGAGCCTAACTTGAAAAACCAGTTGGACAGACTTAAATCTTCTAAGGCAGTTAAGCAAATTTTGCATTTGATGGGCGAGGATAATCCCCTCAACATTTTCAGAAATAAGTTTACAAGCTGCAGGCTGGGTGAGCCATGGGAACTCGTGACAAATGGGGACCCGGAGCGTCCTCCAGCAGTCTGTGTGACACGCAGTAAATCCTCCTGCTTTGGCAGGTCCGCAAGTGTGGTGAGAAAACAAGATCAATTCTCTCCCCATCTCACAAAGGATCCTTCATTGCTGGTAGCTGATAAACCAAAGGAGAAGCTTAATGAAGTAGATGCTGAAAGCTGACAGGAGTATTGGAAATGAATATAGAGAAAATGAAAATATTATGCACCAAACTGACAGAACAGAAGACAGAGTGACTATTAGCAGACACAAAAATAGAGCATGGTTGAGTGTTTTCTCGGGCCAGCTGGTGACAACAGAATATCTGTGCAAGGAAGTAACAAAACAAAAACCACCCATGGGTAGGGGAGTCTTGGAAACCCAAGTTACACCACAGGATGTGGTGCCTAAGTTGGAAACTTAGTGCTGCCAGCATTTTGAAAAATAAACACAGCAATGATGAAAGGGAATTTGCGCATCTGGCTGGAAAGTGAAGTGAACTCAAAAAGATAAAGTAATGAAAGATGAACATGAAATAGGATCCGAGGGCAGAAAACCTTTTATGCCTTCTCCCTGCTGTCTTGGTCTGCTAATTTGATGCTTGTTTTGTCTCCAATTAGTCACTATATCTGTGCTTTCTATTCTTTTCCTTTTCATTTTCCTTTTGTGAGCTTAAGCAAATGTGCACGAAAAACAGCGTTACAATTCAAGTGGAAAATCATTGCAAAATGGGGGAGCATAATATTTTACAGTATTAACTGGTGTTATTAGCAAGTGTATCCATAGAAATAGCAGAGTGACAGAATGGAAGAATAAATACCTTATAATCAATAAGTAGAAAAGTGGTGAGCATGTTTCTGAGTGGGTGGCGATCTGGCTATTCCAAAGAATAAAAAATGCCTTTGAGAAACATATCCTCTTACCAGGGGCAACTCTGCCTAGTCTGTTAGTTGACACAGCAGAATTACACTTTACAGCTCCTGGGTCTTCCTAACGTGTTGCTATTAGCAACAATGCAAGTTTATTGAACACTGTAGGACAGTAGCACCATTATCCTGAGTTCAGGTGAGGGTAGAAGTGCATGTTACTTCATCTCTGAACAAACCTTACGGAAACTGCTGCTTAAGAGGAACTTGACTGAAATGAGCGTTCTCTGATGACACTGGAAAACAGAAAAGAATAAAAGAGAAGCTCACACTACTAGGAGGAGTAAGTCCTACAAGCTAGATTTCTTTAAAATAGAAAAGTACACCAGTGGCAGAGATATGGGCATCTGTAGCTATCATTCCTTTGATTGGCACAGCAAGAGGTATGCTGGTTGCTTCTGTCCATTGGACAGTGCCAACTGGGACACTGTCAATTGATTTATAGATTGTCAGGGCTCAAACCAAGCCTCAAATTAAGAAAAAAAATTTTATGATCCTACCAGCATGACTCTGAGTGTTGATTCCAAATGGAATTAAATCTTGCCATGGAGGAGTATAGATTTTTTTTTTTTTTTTTTTTTGCGACTGCTTTCCGGGTGGTATATAGGTTTACATAATGGAGTTTTGCTCTTTCATTTCCCCACAGGGAACCTGAGGAGTTTGGGGCCTTGACTGGGGGAATTTATTTGCAGTCACCTTCCTTCAGTGGCCACTTTGGAAGATTATGCCAAAGAAGGGAGTGCAGAAGTCAGCAGAAGGGACAAAGGGGATAGGGGAAGATGAGGGAAACAAAATGGATTATGAATTTGAAAATTGCCAATTATCTTATATCATACAGCTCAGAGCCCTGGCACAATGATCAGCCACAATCCAGATTTTTCAGCTTAAATGGCTTTACATTCAAGCAAGCAAATTAACCATAAAATAGGGGGGGGAAAAAAAACAAAATATCCCAAGAAAGAATAAACTGCAGATAATAAGCACCAATCTGGTGTTGAATGCAACCCAAGATACCAATTGTTTTAAGTCACGACAAAGACAGCTGAATGCTCATCTTGTGGATGCAGAGCGAGGATGATTGCCTGCATGAGTATCTTCTCTCACAAATAACAGTTTTTTCGCTCTTAATTTTCTGCTAAATTGGAAGCTAACTGCTTCCCACATTGTCATTGGAACACCTGCAGCTGTGCTGGATTTCTGCGCACCATTTCTTTTAGGTAAAACAGCACTCCACTTCCTTCAGCGCCTCATTATGCCGAGGTCTTCCTTTCACTGCGCTGTGGCACTAATGATTCAGGCAGGCTGGTCAGTCATTAAGTGACAAGCAAATGATACCGTGTGCAACGTGTGAGTAATCGGTCTGAACAAATGAAATCACAGACTTGCCTTTCCCATCATTCATTTCACAAACAGTAGCAATGTGGTGCACAGCAGGTAGCTCAGTTAAAACCAGCCTTGTAAAACAAATTTCCTGCAGCCGGTTAAGGGAACTGCTATGGGCTGGAGGCTTCAACTCCTGGATTGTACCCAGAGGAGTTAAGGAAGATTGGGGTGGGGGAAGCAGGGAGGGAGGAGCTGGGAGGAGAACCTCGGTACATACATTAGAGTAATTAAGGGTTTCGTGTCTTATTGGTATGTTTTTCATTTGTATGGATCTCAGAAATGACTGTTGGATTAGCAAACCTAAAACATAAAGCATACATTTCACTGTTCCTTGTCAGGAGGTAGCAGTTAGGGAGCTGAAGCAGGGTTCCCATATAAATGGTCTAAATGCGGAGTCCCAAAAGACACCATTGTAAATCAGATGGATTGCTAGGAAGCTAGGGAAGCAAATCACAGTGATAAAAAGCTTCATGGCTCTTATTTTCGTAGTAGATCCCCTTTGATGCAACATTTATGTTTCAAATGGTGCAAACTGGCTGGCTGCTAATAGAGCCCTGACTTGCATGTAGAAGCTTAAAATGTGTTAAATTAGCCTAAGGTAGGAAAAACAGTAAAATGAGAGAAGCTGACATGAAAATTCCTGTAGTGCTCAACTTTTACCCTCTGACTTCTTGCTAGTGCATTTTAGGCCATGCTAGTGGGGTAGAAGCTACTTTCTTCCTGAGGCTGGTGTTCCATCCGTTTTAACTTATTCCTTCTTCATGGTTGCTCCTTGGCCTGAGGCCCTGGCTTACAGGAAAACCAACATCATTTTGGTTTCAAGTATGTTCTGAGTCTTTTGTAGCAGTGATGGGTTGTGGAAAGTCGGGCTTTGACTATATGGGTGATATCTGCTCTTTTCTTTCCTTGCTGTCAGAAACAAAACAGAACAGGTTCTCATCTGGCTCCTATTTTTCCTTGTTCTGATCATCCTGATTCTGGTTTTAAATTTTCTCTCATGTACTGTCAGGCAGCTGGCAAAACTCCAGAAAGTACTCTGTGCTATCTGGGCAGACTGGAATCCTTGTGATGTGTGCACAATGCATGGAGGCAAGGAGGTCCTGTGTGTATCCTCATGCACTGAGACTCTGGCATCAGCCAGCCCTGGATTTGCTTTCTGGCCTTCATGACACTGACAGACCATGTTAGTACCCACAGCTCTCTCTGTTCCCAGACAACTCGATAACATTCAGCATATTATAGATGGAGTATTCCAAATCCAAAACCAAAATTTAAAATGCTCCAAAAATCTGAAACATTTTGAGCACTCATGTGATGCCTCAAATGGAAAATTCCACACCTGACCTCATTTAAGCAATTTCAGCTTAAAAAAAAAATCAGTGCACTGAAATTACTGTGCAAAATTACTTTCAAGTTATATGTCTAAGATGTAAGTGAAACACAATCAAATTTCACAGTTAGGCTTGGATCTCATTCACAAGATATCTCATTATATATATGCAAATATTCCCAAATCCAAAGACATCCAAAATCAAAAACACTTCTGGTCCCAATCATTTTGAATAAAGGACACTCCACTCATCTGAAGAGAGAAAAATGTTCTTCAGTCAAGAATGTTTGAATACCAGAAGTTCCTTTTGAGTAAGACCAACAGTTTTACTCACAGTTCAGATTCTTTTGTGGACTGACTGGAATTCATTAACTAAAGTTCTCAAAAAAAGAAAAGAAAAGAAAAAAAAGAAAAGACTTCTTCCAAGTGAACAGTAAGGTGACCGCAGCAAACAAGGCTTCTTTGCAGAAGTGTTTCTCCACCTTTGTTTATTCTCAGCTATGAAGCTCCCCAAATAAGACTGACTCAAAACTGTTCTTAATTTGCAAGATGGTTTAAAAGTTTTCAAAGGCATCTTATTGGATTAATATGTGCCTACTGCATATAAATCAAACAATACATAAAGTGGTATACAACCCTCCCTCCCTCTTTGCCCACCTTTACCAAGGTAATGGCTGGCATGAGTATAGTATGAATTATCCCAGATTTTTTTTGTGTGTGTGGTACTGGAGACTGAACCCAGGTCCTTCACATGAAGCTACATCTTCAGCCATTTTTATTTTGAGACAGGGTTTTTCTTGAACATGGAACCCTCCTGCCTCAGTCTCCCAGAATACTGGGATAACAGGTATGCACCCTCAAACCTAGCTCACATCCCAGACATTTTCATGCTCACACCAATACACAACTGTAATCATCCCCTCCACTCTGCTCTGTAAATGGCTTTCTTTTTTTACTGATCATGAAACAGGGGACACCTTTCCATGTCAGCACAGGTAGAATTAACTCATTTATTTTATCATCTATTGATTATTTTGGCCTGTGGATGCATTTGGAACTTATTTAACCAATCTTCTTCTGATGTACAATCAAATTGTTTCCAATTCTTAATCTACTAAAAATAATACCATAGTGAAAATCCTTGCATGTATATCATTATTTATGTGAGTATAATTATAGGGTAAATTCTTAAAATCTAAGTTACCATGCACTTTAATCTTTGCCTCTCTGAAAGTTGATTGTTTTTTACATTTAATCTTACTAAACTAAAAAATCTTTTTATGTTTCAAAGCAATTTGCATTTTTTTGCCTGTGGCTTGTTTATTTGCACATTTTTTGGTAAGACTTATAATCTTTTCCTTATTGATTTATAAAAGCACTTTGAAATAAATGTTTATCTAGCATATCTTCCAAATACTTGTTGCTACTTTGGGCACCTTTACAGTAATTTTTGCCCTAAAGCTTTTTTGATATTTATGTCATTTATTAACGACTGTTTTCTTCGATGATTTTTGGGGTTTTCATTATGTTTGAAGAGTCCTTACTGTAGTATTATAGGAATACTGCATTTTTTCAGAAGTTTTATGGTTTGAACCATCTGGAACGTATTGTCATTCAGGGTATGAGAAATTCAGCTTCATTTACTTCCACACAGTTCGCCATCATCCCAATGCCTTTTGTTTAGTAGTCTACCTTTAGGGCAGTGTGACCATCCCTGACCATCGTCTCAGAAAAGCAGACCGCTTTAATCAACAAGGTTTGGGCACTAAACACTAAACTCTTTTCTTTAAATGTCAGAAACCTAAACATAAGCAAGATGGTTTACATGTTTGGAGATTTTTGCCTCAAGACTTTTTGACACTCCTGGAGCTGGCTGGGCTCTGGCTGATCATCCACAACTCAATATTCAGAATGCTTGTACATGTGAAGAACTCTAAAAATGCATATTTTTCTTCTTAAGTCACTTGATGGTAAAAAGTCCAACTTAGCTATCGTTGGGCTGTCTGTGGTCTCTATACCACTTGCCTGAATAACTATACTTCTTCAGGCCTTTGGGGACAGTGTACACAACGTTCTCTCAAAATTCAAGAGTATGAATTTCAAAAACATATCCGATCCCAAGGATTTTGGAAAGGAGATAGTGCCTTTAGCAAGAGGAATGTGTTATCCCACACAGGGATGGAAAGCTTGCTACTAACGTGAGCAGAGTGGGTCATGATGAGGATTAATAGAAATGAGGAAGGAAGAGGAGGGAGAGGATGGACAAGAGAAGCTAAAGAGGACATGATGGCCCTGAGCACTCTTCCTGTTTGAAGCTATAAGATTTCATATGAAACTTAAATTCAGTGATATTGGTCTTGGGATTTTATTAAATGAATAATACTCAGGAAGGCAATCAGATTCCTTAAAAAACAAACTCAAAAGGTCTTGAGATTCCAAACATTATCAATATACAAAGAAGATATGGTAGTACTATAGCACTTCATAAAGAAAGGTGTTATCCATTACGTCAAGGGTTGTACCGTACTTCTTAGTACTGCAGGATAAGGTTTCACTTTATACAAAGGGCAGGTCCTGCAGAGGGCTTCCCACAGACGTATCTGAGGCTAAGATTTTCAGAAGCCAGTTACTGAAAGCCAGAACAGTCTCGGCTATAGCTGCTGGAGCTAAAGGACCAGAAATGAAATAAGCTCTTGGTCTTTTCTTCATTGAAACCAAACAGAAAGGCATAACTGGGCATAGAAAGACCAAACTGTTCTCAGTCCCAGTTGCAAATCAGAGTTACCTGGGAACTTGTAAAAATATCCCTGCCAGTGCTTTCCATTCAAAATCAGAATCAGGTTTTGATTGTGATCAGAATCACCTAATGGGCTTGTTAAACCCCAGGTTGCTGGCCCCGCTGACATCACTTTTATCTTTCATGTGTGGTGGCACTGGAACATTATTCATTTTTCAGATTTCGCTAGGTAATTCGCATGGACAGCCATCCCGGGCAGCCCCTGATCAGGCAAACAGACTTTCCCTTGCATACCTAGCCAACATTTCCTACCCTTTTCTCCCACGCTATAACCAGATATTTCTCTGCCACTTTCACAGTTTCGGGACTTTTCATCAATGGGGATAGTTTTCCTCATGTGGCTCTGGAGACAGTGACATATATCTATTTTAAAAGAGATATATGTTTCCAAGTTACATAGAGGATCAGGATATGACTGGGAAGATTAGGGCATTTTAAGTAAAAATCTAATTTTCTTTTTCTTTTTCTTTTTTTCTGAGAAGCATGAGTAAATTGTAAAATGAGAAAATTCTGGTTTCCTTATAAAATACAGGAAGAGCATTTACAATGGGCTATAGCCTCATTTGGAGCATAGTCCTGTACAAAAGTAAATCCTGATTAAAACTGCAGTGAAGGAGACATTCCAGACACTGCAAACAAATAATACCCTTAGAAAAGATATTTACGTAGCAGTGATTGTCGGTTCATTTCTGGAAACCCAATAATTGGCTCTTATGAAAAAACCCTTTAATAGAATGGTAAAGACGAATGTCAAGGGGCAGCTAGGCATTTGCTTTGTTGGAAATTTCATGTTAACCCAAGATTTTGTTGGCCTGTTATTCCTAAATACTGGAAAAGCCAGGGGACATCTTCTAACATACTAATTCATTCCCTGGCAGTCTGTGACATGAGACTGATTTGATTTTTTGCGGGGGTGGTGCTCTCTGGCAACATTGCTAGGTTCTGGGATAACAGCCACTTGATACTGCCAAAAAAAAAAATATCTAGGAATTTTCTGATCTGCCTTTGTTTGTTTTTCAAATCTTCTCTGAGGACAGAATTTATTTTGATAGAAGATGTAGGTAGAATTTAGGGAATATATACTTTGCTGAATAAAACCGAATGAGAGGAAAGAAGGCTTCAGAATTAATACACAGGTCAGCGTGCTTGTTTATTCGCATATTTATTTATACTTTAGGACACTACTATGTCTGTGGTTGTCATATATTTCACTGCCATACAGTTGAAAACACCAGCTCTCATGTGAAATTAGCAAGAAGACAAAATCCAGCAACCACAAAAATAGGTTTCTGGCTTTACACTTGGCTGATGTAGTAGGGGCCGGGAAACTTCTTAATTCCTGCTCTAATGTAGCTAATTGTGCCTGACACAGTTGAATCAGTTCCTTCACTTGGCTGATTTATAAGACAGTGATTTACTGTCCCAGAGAAGGAAGCTTATTAAGTAGTTTTATTTATTTATTTAGACTTGAAATCACTGGAAACTGAAACGATGTTCAATTTAGGGGATATTTATATGGCAATTGTTTTTTCAGCCTTTACTTACCTTCTTGGATGTGTCAGCACCCAGGTCACTGCATTCCATGGGGCAGACAGGACCGATACTGCTAATGTGGTCCTATCAGTGGCCCTATCATTGGCCAGCCATCTGTGCTGAGGATTTCTTTTGCTTGCTTTCACCTAAAGAGGATCATCTTATCACTCAGCCTCTCCTAGCCCTCTTCTAGGCAGGTAGATAAGGAAGGGAAAACAAAGGCAGCAAAATTCAAACCATCCAGTTGTGCTATTTGCATGTCCTAGGTTGGAGTCAGCATAGGATGAAACTCGACTATCTGAAGTCAAATGACATTTGGTCCAGCTCAGAGCTCTAGCGCCCTGCCCCATCCCATGGTGTAGAGCAGTCATCCTCCCTGGCAAAGTGAATGACAATCACTGTGAAATCATTAGTGGCTTTGATAGCAGGGATGAGCCGCCGACTGTGAAGTTTTTTTCCTTTCAAATACCACCCTGCATGCCCACCTCTGGACTCACAGTTGGGAATGAGAGAGCCTCTTACCCTAAGTCCTAAGAGCCACTGGAAACCACCCTGTTAGAGAGTCTTCCCACACTAGGGTCTGCCCCTTAACACATTTTCTGGAAATCTCTCTTCCTTCTGTCTGTAAATTTCCAGACTGCCCCTAATGTACTGGCTTTGACCTACTTTCCAACATATTAATTTCTTGCTTTTGATATGATCTCAGGTTCTTTCTCCCCAATAACTCAAGCCTGATATCCATCAAGAACTGTGACTTACTCTGTTATCATGTCACCCCACAATATATGTCATAACAGACTTGCTTTCTTCCTTTTGTCAAAGCTTAGAGCCAACTCTAGAATAAAGCGTCATTTGCAACAGCCATCTGTGACGCTTGCTACTTAGTAAACAGAGATTGGAATTTCTCCCTAAGACAATTTTGTGACACATGTAACTGATAAAAGATGAGAATCCAGCATAAAGGAAGCCACACAAACTCATTAGGCAAAGGAGAAAACTTGAACGGCCAAAAAGTCTGAGGAAAAGTCAACTACCAGTAATCAAGGGTATGTTCGCTTTGGCAGCACATATTCTAAAATTGGAACTAGTAGTCAAGGAAATACAAATAAAACCACCACTAGATTAGTAAAATCTTAAAGTGTGATCTTATGAAATACTGACAGGGATGGGGCACAGTGTGTGTGTGGATATTCTCAGAACTGCTGATGACTGTGTGAATTGTTCGGCCACCCTGAGATGACACAGCACAGATGCTGAAGTTAACTGAGTCTAGGATACACAGCCCCAAATTTTTTCCCCCAAACTACAAACCCTAGAGAATTTCTCACAGGTCTACTCAAGATTTTTTTTTTTTTTTGTCCTGGGGATTGAACTCACAACCTTGCACTTGCCAGGCAGGTACTTACACCACTGAGCTAAATCCCCAGTCCTCTACTCAAGAATTTGATCACAAAGCAGCTCAAGAAAACACTGTTTGTAATGGAAGGAAGAAATGGAAATATTCTGAATATTTGACAAGAGGAAATGGAGAAACAAACATGGAGTATTCAGGAATCCCTATACTTTCTAAGATTCCTAGTTGGGGAAGATAGTCCTCTTCTTTTCACTATTATAATAATAATTTCCATCTTAGTTCAAATGAATCTTTTAACCTTTTACTATAGTAGATAAACTTAACAATTAAACTCAGGGGTCTTTCTTTCTGGGCTTTGGGCTTCTTGGCCGGGGCTTTTGCATGAAGTACAGTGGCACAAGCAGTAAAAGCAGAGAAACAGTGGTAATGGCCCATGGGGTATCTGGTACCAGCAATCGTCTCCTTAGGATGGGGTCACTATCAGTGCTCACACATTTCCAGAAACACATTTTGTTTCACTCTCCTTTAAACGCTACCAGAGGAAGAAACAAAGGGAGATGCCCCCCATGGCTTTAAGACAAACCCCTAATTTTATTTGAATATAGATTTTTGTCATTTAATTACTGCCATTTTTTTCTTTTCTTTCATTCTCCCCCCACCCAGCTTCAGATCACTGTGTAATTTTTGTATCTATCCAGATTACACTAAGAGTCCACCAAGATCCAGTTACATAATTAAGGACAGGATGAAACTCTCAACTTTACAGCCAGCTTCTGCCACTGAAAAGAACAGCATTTTCCATTTGTGATTAATGCATTGTTAGCTTCCAGCTTTTCACTTTTGACAGATATTTTCCACTCCAAACCTGCTGTGGTGAACTTGCAACCACTCGGGTGAACATGGATTTGAGTCTTTGGAATTTGCTGGCACTTTGCTCTAGGTCCAATCTTAAGAGGAAATGATGGTCTCGATTTGAGATCACTCATATGAGAAATTCCTCTCCACTCCTGGACCTTTCATCAAAAGAACTGGTAGGACCTTAGATTAGAAAGACTTCCTATCTGACCAGCTACTTGACCTTAGAGGCTAACTCCCTTCAAGGGATGCAGATACAATGGTGAGTTGTCAGCCCGTATCTAGGAAACAGACCCAAATTTGAGCATGTGAGGAGCATCTGATACACGGACCCTTCACTAAGAATTTATCATGGTAAAGAAGATCATAAAATTAGTGACCTTGGGACCATCATTCCCCAGGCTTCAACAGGGAAGGGAGGGCTGGGATCTCTGTAGCTGAAAGAAGCTATGTCAGAGGGCACTCTGGCAGTAGTACATGACAAGGGGCCATGAAATAAGCACTGTATTTTTTTTTTTCTTTTTTGGTAGGTACTGGGGATCAAACTCACAACCTCATGCTTGCCAGGCAGGAGCTGTGCTGCCGAGTTATATCCTTGACTGAAAATAAGCACTTAAATCCCTCTCTGCATTCTCTAATCAGCGCTTCCCAAAGACTAAATCATTCTGGACCCAGAAGGTGAGGAAGCTCCTTGATTTCAGTTCAATCTCCCAGAGTACAGAGCATGGCCAACCAAGAGGAAAAATGGGTATCAGCCTATCCAAAATTTTCTAAAAATGCATTTCAGTGTCCACATGCTTAATGTTCCCTGTTGGATGCTGCACATTACAAATTACTCAGAGGATAATATAGTCTCCATATTGGCTGGTAGGGAAGTCAAATTCCTCAGACAATTTACATACCATTTAGAGATGCTGTGATTCCCAAGCTAGAGCACTAGTGGGCTTCACAGTCAGCCAAGTTAACATTATGCTGAGGGTATGAACACAGTTGACTCCAAGGCAGAAGAGACAGCTGGTTTTGTATTTGGAAGAGTAAATATCCATGGATGTAAAAATAATGGATTCCTCATATGCAGTAGAGATTTGTTTTTGTACTTCTGTGTTTCACAGAGCATTGATCATGGATCTTCAATGAAGATGAGGCATCTGAATCATCAAGGACAAGGTGTTCTATGTTCTCTTTACTGTTAAAATTAACTGAAACTTTTATTTCTCAACTAAGACACATTATTAAATCTGAAAAGAATTCTGGAAAGTATTATTTCTATGCAATGGGTGTTACTAAGATGAATAAAGCACAATCCCTGTCCTCCAAAATAAAAACAAATGATCTTATTCTGCTCACCAGGAAAGTCCTATCCTGGTTCCTTTGTATAAAAACTGGTGAAACCAAGCCTGGCCACAGCACCTTACCACATGCCCCGCTCTCAGACCCTCTCTGAATCCTTTCCCACTTAAACCTCCTGCTTCTGGCAGCTAAATGACAGAATATGCCTACAAGAAAGGAAGCCAGGGTTTCAAGGAGCACAGAGAAACCCTGGTCACAGACAATGACAGAGAATATAACTCAGACTATGCAGGGCAGCAGCAATAGGGCATCCACCTGCAGCAAAGGGGACTCAGAACTGGGAAGGTCATTGGTGAATTCACATGGAGGTGGCTAAATAAATCAGGGAGACTATACACTGATTAGACAAGAGCCGGAAGAACTCATGACATAGGAAAGCAAACTTTATGAGATAAAGCGGTATGAGGAAACATGGTAGGTTCAGAGAATGGGTGGTGTTGATTATGGAGAGGAAAAAGTAGTTTAGAGCAAGGATGGTGAACCTTTTAAAGACCAAGGGCCAAACTATAACCCAAAACCCAATTATTTATTGTGAAGTGCCAGCACTACAATTAAACCTGAATACTGGGGTTTTAGCTTAGAAAAAGCAAGTCATACATCAACATCTTTTGTCTTAAAAGAAAAACACAGTAACACACATGCCAGAGTCTTGCCATCACTGATTTAGAGGAATACTTAGAATGTAGAGTCAGAAGGTGCAGAAATTGGTCTTGTAGGAACTAATGGGATGGTATAGAATGTCTACCAGAACCCTGGACAAGTGAAAAAGGGTAGAAAGCATGTTGATAGAAGGTGTCACCATGACAAGGACTGGAAGTGGAGGTAGACAGAAGCCAGATGTCCGGAGAGAAAGTTAATGAGGGAAGTTTCAGACCTGCTCATTTTTGGTGAGTGTGGCAATTCCTGATGGAGCGGGGTGTAGTGGGCAATTGGAAATAATGGTCAAAGGAAAGAAAAATGCTATTTATTGTGTCCTCAAGGATTTATAATGGACATTTTGAATTTATTAGATCATTTAATTGTCATGAAAGTAGTGACTACACACAGAAGGTGGTTTGCAAGCATTAATGTAAGATACATTATAACAGATCCTGTGGAACTATACAAGGGCATTTTCTTACAAAGAAAACCAGAGTTTTGGGATTTGGTATTTTTGGGGAGACATTTGCATTTGGAAAAGTGAAGCAAATCACTCAGGATACAATGTTTTGAACTTGGAATTGGTGTTGAATCTAAAGGCATTTTAGAAGGATGTCTCTCTGGGTGCCTTACAATGACATTTTCTATGGAGGACACTCAAGCAAGGTACAAGAAGCGAGGCAGGCTTAAGTTGATGTGAGGGAGATCAACAAGGAGGAAGTAAATGGTTTCAGTTCAAGGGCAGTCAAGTACAAGTTTATGAGAAAGAAGCTCAATTAATTTGCAGTTCGGGATTAGCATAAGGTATGAGAGATGCAGGTCTCAAATGACAGTATCTCCTTCCACTGTGCCCCTAAGCACTTTACTCATGTCTCCTCAGTTCTGGTCCTGATCTGACTAAGATTCAGGAAGAGGCTGATTAAAGAGCAGGTGTATGAGACTCAGCAAAGCCTACTCACAGGTACAATCTACTCACAGGTACAGCACTCCTGGAGCCTAGGTGTCACTGCTGAGGACACAGCCATGGTTCTCCAGATGAACACCCTGCTGAATACCAGAATCAGCGGGAGAGCTCAGAGAAACCAATGTGTGGACAACCTCTTCCATGGGTTCTGATCTCACTATCTAGAGCAACAATCAGGCACTGCTATGTTTTAACTTTCCAAGATGATTTAATGTTCAAAAATGGCTATGAAAGGCTTACCTAGAAAAGATGACAAGTATAGGCAGGAAGAAGAGGGCATCATCAGATACAGAGAAAAAGAAAAAATCTACCAAGCATCTGACTGGAACCATCCTTATCTTTGGTTATGATGATTTATTAGTGACACTAATAATGACCTCACAACAGACAGTATTTATTTTACTAATACAATTGTCCCAGGCAAGAGGACTTAGCTCAATTAAATGAAAAGCTATGTCAGGCTGGGGCTTTAGCTCAGTGGCATAAACACCTGCCTGGCAAGTGTGAGGTCCTGAGTTCAATCTCCAGTACAAAAAAAAAAGCGTATGTCAATGAGAAACACAAAGCTACAAATGGGGTCCTCATGAAGACTTGAACATGTTTTTGTCAGTGATGACTGGCAGAGGCTAGAGGTTGTTCTCAAGATGTAAGTGTGGATTAAAGCATATTATAAGCAGGTGACTAACATTTAACAGACATTCTAGCCATTTCCCTTAAATCTATCTATTTTCTGCAAACTATAGAACAAGAGGACTATTTTGAAGTAAGTACAGTCCCCAGAGAACTCCCAACAAAATAAAAAAGAGAAACCCACCTCCCTTCATTTTCCATCTTCATGGAAAGTTTTATGCTTTTTTTTGCCCCTTCCTTCTCTTGTCTCCTGACACCCTCTAATTAGCACTCTCATCACCGCTGCTTGGCACGGTGCATGCTGTAGGTGGCTGGGTGACATTGGATGCCTGCCCCTACAGTGCTATTAGACACCCTGTGGCGCACAAACAAAAAGCCCAGAGAGCCTGACCCAACTATTTTCCTATGAATAGAACATGCTTTCTTTATCGAGATAAAAGGTGTTTGTGTGCATCTTTTTGTAACTAGATGAAACACATATCTAGGCATAAATATAGGGGACTTTGTGTATGTGTATTGCGTGTGAGTTGTTTAGTCTAAAAAGACTCAAGAGTCAGAAATATTTTAGTGTGTCCTCAAATAGACTGGAAGCTTCTGAAAGACTCAACATTTGTCCTCCATGTTTGAAGGACTAGGACAGGGAAACTTCTTTACAAGGAAACTGGAATCTAGTAGAACTTTCTTGATCTTGAAATTAACAAAACTCCCAGGAAATAGGAAACCCTCCCCTTCTTCCAAGTTTCTTTAAGGTGAAACTTTTTCCTTTGTTTTGAAGACAGAAATTGAAAAATCCCTATAGCTCAGCTCTACATCTGGCATGGAGTTGAAAGAACTCCCCTGCCACCTTCCTGCTCCACAGGCAGATAAACTGTTAGGATACATCAAGTGACTACCAAGGATGCTGATCAAAGAAGACATTAGATTTTACCAAGGCTCATTCTTCAGAGGGCTACAGCAGGGCTCTGTGCATTCTGAGATGTGAGGATTAGGGCTGAAAATCATACCCCAGAGGATCTGCAAAAGGAACAATCTCTCCTTGGGGTGGTGACACATTCTGGAAAATCCCAGTGCTAACACTAAAGAACTTGGGTAGCAGGAAGCATGGTAATGATATAGACCTTATTTCTAAATTTAATGATACGGAAACTGTAGCAGACCTTGCAGATAGAAGGAAGGTTGTCTTCCTTTGTCCTATATGGACAGAGACCAGAATGGATATCTTCTCAGTGGCTGGTGATAAAAGATGCTCCTTATTTTACTACTGTAGACACTAGGATGTACATTTCCCAGTTTTCCTGTGACAGTCTCAATTAACGCCTTTTGTTCTCTTACTTGCACAACTGTCCAGATTGAGAGGTAAATGATGTTGTCACCCTAGTAAAAAACTGAGACTGTGAAGAGACTGCTGTATCTCTACATCAGGTTTGTGTTATATGAATTGAAACTGAGCCTGGTTAATCTGAAGCTGGGAAGATTCATCCCATTATTAATGATAACTGAGAACTTTCTGTGATTTCAATGACTGAATTATTTGTGGAGTTCTCCAAGGAGTCTGCTCTCCAAGGGGCACTGCTCAGTGTGTGGTGGGCTCTCCCATTCAGTCTTTCAGGTGTGCTGAGGAGAAAGTGTGCAGGCAGGGAGGCAGACAAGGGTTGGGTGCTCCCTCTCAACATCACCCGGGGAAGGCTCCTTTTCTAGCACATGCAGGGAACTAAGGAGAAGACATGTGGCTCACACACAAGCCTTTACATTAGTAGATGCACCTTCTTTTAAAGAGACAAGATGACCTCATTTCAGCTGTCACTGAACTCTACAAGACGATATACAGTTAGATGCAAAGTTAGGAGTACCTGGGATAGGACAGGGACAATAATTAATAAATGCTAAATGATTGGGTGAACAACACTGACTACTTTAAGTGTGTGGTGGATTCAGAAAAGGGGAAATCAACAGGAGTTAGAGTAGAAGTAATTATTTTAATAGATGAGACAAGGATCCATGGCAAAGGACGATTTGGGTCCAACAGATGAGAGGATTTAAGGACATGGATGAGTGTGGGTAGAAGAATCTCATTTCAGAAGAATAACATGGACATAGGAGCTCAGTGCCAACAGGTGACAAGTGACATGAATGAGAGATAAGACTTTTACTATTTTCCTCAAAAATAAGTGCAAGGGCTCATTTCTCCTATAGCCACTACAAGTTTTCCTAAGAACAACAAATCAACTTGCCTTTCTCATGTAAGGGAAGAGAATGATGTAATCAGTTTAGAATCAGCATAGCTATTACTGAGCATGTGAGTTATTGGCCTTTTTGACCTTAGAGTATGTACATGTGTGTGGTTTTGTGAGTTGACTCCCTATGAACAACCCATTTTTCAGACACAGCTCTGAATGCATTCAGAGCACCTGAATTGTCTGAGATAAGGACAGAAAGTTTATAGCAGCAGTTTCAAGTGAACATGAAGAATCAATGCCAAGCACAGATATGCTAAATGCCAGGGACCATATGCAAAAGTGTTCAGCGGCCAGGTAGGCCAGTATGAACAAAGCCAAGGACAGGTAAAACCAGCTGTGTCTTCCATACAGTGAGTGGCTCTGTTATAGCATTCAAAGAAAATTTAAAATTCACTTTAAAACCAAAAAAATCATTTGTGAGCTAAACTGATCCTCCAGTTACCAGTTTGCAATTCACAGAACAATTGAATATGTACAGTATATTCCATGAGTACTTACAAACAGCCTAAAATGTTTGAGCATTTAATACTGTAAATAAAGCCTTTAGAAAAGACCCTCAAGATAAGTGATCATTGTTTGTGTGCTCCCTGATGCGGCCCAAATGTCTACTCAAATGCTGATGCCCAGTAGCCACCCAAAAAATATTAACTGAGTAAATGACTAACTGCTGTTAAAGAAATGTTTCTTATTCATTAGAAAGAAAACTTCCTGCCCACGAGGCTAGCTGTCTGGGTAGGTAGAAGATCGTTTTGTTCTATTTATACTTAAAATTTACCTGGGATTTTATTTGTCTGAGAAACTTTGAAATTTTTATTTTTTTAATTTTTAATTTTAAAGAGGATAAAACAGAATAAACCCAATCAAAGCAAACCAGTGTAAGAGATACAGGACTTTAAAACACGAAATCAACAATCGTTACCATGGTGCCTTTTGATGTCTTCAAAATAGTTGCAGATAACTTCAGACATAGTAAAAATCAAACAGAACAGAATAGGATAGAAACAACAAAACAATGAATGCAATAAAGGATTTCAAAACAAGCCAATAGTAAATCCAAAACTGCTACCACAATATATCTTGCTATCCTTGGAACAGCCTCTCCTGCCATCAGATTTAACTTAAACAAAACAAAAGAGAAAAGCCAAGCCAATCAAACAATGGAAATGATATAGGAACTCAAAACAAGACCATACGGAGTCAACAATGGCTACAACGCTCAGAAGGAGATTCCCCCCAAAATGCCACATTGTGTATTGCTAACCTCTGAACCTATGATCAGACCACTGGCCCTAGATCTGCAATGTTAGTGAAACATCAAAGCACCATAGGCTTCCAATTGCATTTCTCCTCAATAGCTATCATCACAGCATGTGTTTCTCCAGATAAGCTAGTCGTTTATGGGGTGGGGGGCAGGGTTGATACTTTTTGTCAGCCTCTTCAGTGGAAGAGGCTGGTGTTTGGCTGTTCCCAGTCTTGTGGCAGCCTGCACATGGCACTGGTTCCCAGGCTGTGCTTGTTTGCTTGGTGCGGCCATTGTTCTTTCTCCCCTCAGTCTGCGAATGGTGCTAATTCAAGGGAAGAGGCTTGGGTCTAGCTGTTCCCAGTGGCAGCCTGCACATGGCACTGGTTCTCAGACTGGGCTTGTTTGCTAGAGTGGCCATTGTTCTCTCTCTGCCCAATCTGTGAATGGCCAAAACATTTATTATTAAACCAATCCCAGTTCTCTATTTCCCCTGGGAGAAGTTGTGAGGATGATAATATCCTATTTGCCAATGCTGGTCCAAGTTAGATGCATAATCAGGAGGATAAACAAACCTGACAGTGTGCCATCATGCTGAATCATGATGTTAAGTAGACTAGGAATAGTAAATAAATTTTCAACACATGATACTTTCAACTTAAATGGTTTTGAGACAAAACTTTATCATAAATTGAGGAACATGTTTATATAACTACAACTCCAGCCATTCTGGGCCTGGAAGGAGTAACAAAAAGCCAATTCACCCTTCCTATGAGCCAGCACAAACCATGCGGGGCCCAGGAGGAGAAACAAGCCAATTTGCCTCTCCCATGATTTGGTGCAAGCCATGTTGGGTCTGGGAGGAGTAACAAGGAGAACAAGAAGCCAATTTGCCCATCCCATGAGCTGGCACAAACCATGCAAGGCCTGGGAAGAGTAATAAGAAGCCAATTTGCCCTTCCAATGTGTTGGCAGAAGCCATGCTAGGCCTGGAGGAAAAACGAGAAGCTAATTTGCCCTTTCTGTGAACTGGCACAAACCATGTAGGGCCCAAGAGGACTAACAAAAAGCCACTTTACTCTTCCTGTGACTCAGCAGAAGCCATGCTGGGGCTAGGAGGAGAAACAAGAAGCCAACTCACCCTTCCCATGAGCCAACCAGCACATGGGCTGGTAGACGAGACACCCTCCCACCACCTGTATGCAACCAGCAGATTCAAAGGACAGGCTGAGTTGATAGGAACTGAGGTACCAAAACAATCTAATGCTTGTACTGTTGATTGACTTTGCAGGCCTAAGGCCAGTAGTCTGAGCATCTATTAAGACAATAACTATATGCAATATAGCAAATATGGGGGATTTCTTTCTGTCTTATTTTTGAAATTCAACATTGTTTCCCACTCTTTTGTTTTGTTCCATTTTATTGTTTTGTTTTATTCAACATTCTGTTTTGTCTGGTTTTATTCTGTTCTGTTTTGTTTGATTTTATTATGTCTGATGGTATGGGCAGCAATTTCGAAGATAACAAGAGGTATTATGGTGGACATTATTGATTTCCTATTATCTTGTTTTGAAATTCCATATCACTTTCACTGTTTTGTTTTGCTTGGCTTTATTCTGTTTTGTTTTGTTTGATTTTATTATGTCTGATGGTATGGACAGCTATTTTGAAGAAAACAAAAGACATTATGGTAATCATTGTTGATTTTCTATTTTGAACTCCCATATCGCTTTCATTGTTCTGTTCTGATTAGCTTTATTCTGTTTTGTTTCGTTGGGTTTCATTCTCCTTAAAATAAAATAAAAATAAATAAAATAAATAACTACAACTCCATCTTTCTTGCTCTTGCTGTTTATGGAGGCCTTTTGCTATGTATATTATCAGCATCACAAAAAGAATCTACAGCTGCTAATGATGACTATAAGCTACCTTATCAAAACTGAACTTCATTCTTTGTCTTAACAATGTGCTTTCTATCATTTTTAATGTATTCTTTGACTAGATATTTGTGAGATTTTTAATCTATCACAACTCTTCTTTGTGCACAAACCAAAGAAAGAAAACCAAAATGAAGACAGTGAGGCACACTGTATTAAAGCCTGTTTATGCACTGTCTATTTTAAAAGCAAACATTCTGTTGGGTGCAGTGGCACACATCTGTAATCCCAGCACTTGAAAGGCTTAGGCAGGAGGATCACCAAGAGTTCAAGGCCAGCCTGAACTATATAGTGAGCTCAAGGCCAGCCTTGAGCATTAGACTCTGTCTCAAAAACAACAAAAATCCGCAGACAAACAAATGAAAACCAGTAAAAGCAAACATTCTCCTAAAGTTAAAAAAAAAAAAAAAAAAACAGCTCTAGGTTTGGGCTAGATAACATCAAGTTCAAAGCAATAATAAGAAAAAAAAAAGCAATAACAGGCTTCAAAAATAACTATATGTTTAATTCAAGATTATACCAGGGAAATGCCTTGCCCAGAACTGGAGATGCAATTGTACACAGTGATAGACTTTATTATTTCGGCAAACTAAAGCACAGTGCATGGCTTTTTTTCTTTTCGACTAAGAAGATATACTTCATTAGACAAATCTAGCTGGGCATGAAAGTAAGTGTATAGTATTTAAAACACAGATTTCCAGGCCCCAAGCTGTCTGAAGCTTTAAAACTCCTAAATCTGCTTTTTAAAAAGTCTCCAGGTTATTCTGAGGCAGATGGTATACAGACTTCCACAAAAAGGAAACACTGCCTTAGAAGTTTTCATTAAGGACTTGATATTTTAATAATTCATTTTCTTTTATCAAAAAGAAAAATGCTCAATGATAATATACAGTATATATGCATCTATAAAATGTGTACATACACATTTATGTATATATATTTTACATACATATAGTCACAGTCATACTTTTAATTTCCAATGACTGCTTCTCAGGGAGTAAAAGTTTTGTATTAATGAGCATTTTTACAATTACTATTCTGAACTAAAATAAGTGACAACAACTTCTCAAAAAATTTAGTAGGGGATTATCTAAACAGTGGAAAAATTTAATCTCAATACATACACTCATTGATTTCTGTAGTACAAAAAATATTGCCTTTGTACTGGGGGGAAAAACCAGAAACTTAGAAAATATTGTCAAAAAGGGGAAAACTTTCAGAAATTTCTCTGGCATTAAGATGGAAGTGTTGTAGGCCTCACACTTCTCTTCTTCTGTCTTGCCCACAGTAAAAACTATTCACAGTATGACTGTGAACGAATCCTTAGAGCATTTTATTAAAAGGGTGGAGGGGGGGCCTGGATACCAAGGAAAATGGGGGAAAGCCCCTTCTGTGACTGAGGAGGGCACTTACTAACAGGAAGTTCACTGACTGTTGACTGGGGGTGGTCTATTTGCTACATCCTGGGAAGAAACATTTCTTTTTGGTACCGGAGAATCCAACTCACAACCTCAGACCTGCTAGGCAGGCGTTTATGCTGCTGAGCTAAATCCCCGGCCCCCTGAGGAGGAACATTTCTAATGGTGCTGCTGTCTAATCTGTACCTGTAGTCTTGAACGTGCACTATTTAGAGGAAAAATTTTTTTCTTTGATTCACCAACTGCAGAGAAACTCAGAGAAGCCTGTCTTTCAAATTTTCAGAGAATTTTAGGAATGCTATAGAAATAAATTCCATGCCATATATGGGTGGGTAAAAAACAAGGGCATTTGTTTTTACCCACCCTGTCTCTGTTTCCTCTGTCTCTCGTCTCTGTCTCTCTCTCATATAGAATGAGATGAACCAGCTTGCCAAGGCAATCAGAATTCAGGAGACTTAGCTTAACTATCACCGACTGGCTACATCAGGGTGATTATAGTTGTATTAAAAGTAACATGGTTGTTAGTTTTCAGTCCACATGGGAAGATCACTGAAAATAATTTTGAAGATATAGCCCATGATATACTCAAATGTGCAAAGAAAATAACACCTCTGGGAAAAACTCTGAAGAAAGTAGATTCAAAATTGAGTCATCCAGTTTATCCATGTCATCCTAGTAGGGGCCTGGAGAGTAGGTACCTGTTAGATAAGTGCCACACCAAAATAACTTACTAAGTGAACACACAAATGATTTGAGCTGTAAAAAATGCACTGGGAAAAAAAATCCTTGAAGGAATGTTCTTATATGCTAACAGCACATTGGTGGTTCAGTGGTAGAATTCTTGCTTCCCATATGGTAATAGCAATTTTCTGTCTTTTACTTTTCCATACCTTTGTGTGCCAAATTTCTACAATAAGTAAGCATTACGTTCATAACTTAGACCAATAAAAAAAACAAAACCAGGGCTCCTTGTTTTCTAATTCCTCAGTGTTATCTGTTTGTAAGCCTTCAGGTCTGCTTTCCTGTTGCTGAGAACTATTTTCATATTTTGTTCTATGACAGAAATTTTTTACCCCCAGTATTAAAAATATAGCTGTAAGAAAAACAATATGTTACTTTGCTTGAAAAGTTTAAGATCGATTAAATAAAGATAAAACTTAAAAGAAAACTATAATTGGACTTAATAATATTAATAATATCCTAAGAGGAACAAATAAGTAAATGGCAAAAGTCTGTACATAGAGTAGGAAAGAATAATACAAACACTCCCCCATTTCTCTAGGTTCCACTTGTGGTACTAAAGTGGTATGTATTTGGTAAAAAAGTCATACTTAGAATTTTTATTTTCCCCTGTGCTATCAATATGCTGTTTAACTTCCTGTTATTTAAAAATGTATTAGTGTATGTTTGTGATACAAAATAAATAGTCATCACTGGGAACTGTACATACACATATTGCATCTTGATCCTTTTTATTGTCTCCTCTTATGATAAAATGGCCAGTCTTTATATCTCCTGCAGGAACTTAGAACTAAAATGTCCAATAAATACTGAGTCCACTATAGTGTGCTACGTCACTAAGTTATGATGCTGTGCAGGTTAAGTACATTAAGTGCATTTTCAGATTAGAATATTTTAAATTTACAGTGAGTTTACAGGCATAACCCCATCACCCATAGAGGGGTGTCTGTTTTTCACTAGGCTAGTGATGCTCTCTGCCATTTACTTCATTGTCATTGTGGAGTAAAATCAGTCAGCTAATGAGCATTGCTCTGGCTAAGATGTTCTGCACACTAGTTTGTATGCATCCTTTCCATCACACAGGCACTGCCACCACGTGCTTTTGGTTGGGGTTCAAGCCAACATGTGGCAAATAAGAGAAGTTATTTAATTTGTAACAGAGCTTTCAAATGCCACTGCCTCTTAGCTAAGCTGAAAGAACATCATTAGCCAAAACGCAAAGAATTTTACAGCAAAGCTACTCACTATTGAAATGCCTCTAGGCAGAGCAGATAAAGCCGAGAGAACAAGACTGTGGCTCAAAGTGCTAGAGCTAACAGAATCCTTCATTTGTATGGCATGCCCTATCTACATAGGTATAGAATTTCTAAATTCTTAACACTTATGACTTTGACCTCCTTAGCTACTCTATAAAGTATGATCACTGTATCTTTCCTCTTTTGCAGATGGGTGCATCGAGGCCCTCAGACATGGAGTGGCTCACCCACCTTTGCATGGGAAGGCAGCCAAGGCAGGGCTGGACATGGATTCAGTTTCATTTAGATATGCTGCATTGCTTCTAGGTGCCCTGCAGGAATATGAAGGGCTGAAATGCTCCCACCTGTTTCACTGAGACACTCTAAAAGCTACAGGCAGTAGGTGAATGTCCCTAGCAACTGATCCAACTTGTGTGTACATGGACAAGTCATTTTCTGTTAGACATCATCATCATTAGCTTTCAACAATTACCACGAGCATCTCTTTAGCCCAGAGCATTCAATGCAGAAACTGTGCAGGTAGTGCTGATCCAAATTTCACACAGTGTGGTGTTTTGGTTTTTCCATCTAAGATTCAGTAAAGCATGTCGATAATCGGCTGTGGAGCAGCACTGCATCCCTGACCCTTTGGAGCTTTGCTGACCGCCACAGGTTGTTCTGTTCAGACTGTCATCTGGCAGCTGCAGCTTTTAGGCAATTATCCATGGCCACTTAGTGACAGTATTAGGAAAGTTAAGTTGGGACTGTTCCCAATTCCTAATTTACCTCTCAATAAAAATTGAAAGCTAAAAAAACGATCTTGGCTGCAGCCTCTAAGTACTTTTCAAAGACACAGCTGGTGAGGTGGGTGTGAAGGAAGCCATCTGACCGAGACTTCGGATTAGCTGGAATGCTGGGGAAGGCCGTGGGGGTGTCCCAGGAGCTGCTTTCCACGGCCCGTCCTTGGGGCAGTCAGCCAATTTATCCTTAAAATACCATCTTATTTACGCTACACCTGCCTAATGGTTTGCTTTATGTGTGTCTTTCTGGCCAGCAGCTTTCTGGTCTTTATCATTGCTCTTACCCACTGTCACCTGTTCAACTTAATCTCTGTATTTCTTCCTTCCCTCTGTGGTTTTCTCTCTTCCTTTGATCCATTTCTTTGCCTTTATGAAGAGCAAGGAGTATAGGGTGCCGTGCTCCCCATAGCACGCTAAGCAAGGTTCCTCCCTGTGGAAGGTGACCTTCCATTTCCTTCCATTCTGGGCAGCAGGAGCCTAATATGTAGTCACCAAAGTGACTATTTAAAATGAGAAATGAAATGAAAACCAATTTCAAATTCTAAAAGGCTGCCAATGTCACAAAGATCACATAGTCCAGTGACATGGCTTCATACAGTCAGAATTTTATTTCATTATTAAAGGTCAATGAGATAGAGCTGGCGAGGGCCACTACAGCCTTGAAGATCGCAGCTGGGGCCTTGAGTTTTATTCTAAACCGTCAGAAAATTTGAGTGCCAGGATCCCACCGAGAAGGCCCACTTGAGCTGCTGTGCTGAGAGTATCCTGTAGAGGGCGTGTGGAGTCCGTGAGCCCTGATCCTTGCTAGGTGATTTGATCCAGAGTGGTGCTATAAATCACTGCTGATGCCTAAAAACAAAGAATAGAGAACCCATTGCTCCACAATGTCCAATGCTTGACCAAATTTTGAGCCAAGCCTGTCTGCTGAGTTTGCACTGGATTAATGGTTAAATAAATCTCTGGCACACTTTGTACACCCTGCCCCATCAGAAGTCTATGAGGGTGCACTTCCTCACAGCAGGGGTCAGGGTGACCGATCAAAGGCCCAGGTTCCCTTGACCCAGTCACACCAACAGTATGGAGGAAGACAAAGCTTTTAGGGTCGATGCTCTGCCACTTACACGAAGAGTAATTCTAGCCGTTTCTTAACTTCTGAAAGTCCCGGTTTCCAAAGGGTGGAGATGGACAGGCCAACACATCAAACTTAGGCAGGAAGAAATAAGAGAATCTGTGTAAGGGATGCTGTGAGCCGGGTTTGGTAACGATCTGAATCAGTGTTGCTGTATCAGCGGTGAAAATGGCCAGCACCTGCCTTTTGTAGGCATTATTACTTGTCAATGTCTGCAAAGCATTGCTTACAACCTGGAATTCCTGGTAAATCAGCAAAGACTGATTTAATCTGATTTTTTCTTTAATGTAGTGTTTTTCCAACTAGGAACCGCACCAATCCTGACGACAGACATACTTGTGAAAAATATAAATTTCTCGAATCTGAAGCTCTAGCATGGGATCCAGGGTCTACATTTAAAGCCTCACTCGCTGACTGTCTATGGGTCCATCCACGGGACCTGGAAGAGCTTGATCTTGGTCCTATTCTGCTTTGCAAGACCCCCCCCCCCCCTCGCTTGCTGTAGCAGACGGAGGTTCAGGAAGCAGTGAGAAGATCCGCTTTCCATTTTAGCACCTGCCGGAGTCCAGCTGCGGCAGGGCTAGGGTTTCCCAAAGGTGGACAGGGAGTCGGCGAGTGAGAAACAGAAGACACTGCACACCAGTCTGTGAGTGAATCTGAATCCGCTTTTATTTTTTAGAAGCTGGAATATATATTTGCTAACCTTGGCAGCAACCCCCAGCCCCAAGCAGGAAGCGCCCCAGGCTTAGGGCCAGGCAGGGACAATCCTAAACAATAGGTTTTAATTGACCTCAACTCCAAGCAGGAAGCGCCCCAGGCTCAGGGCAATAGGTATCAATTAACATCTCAATCTTGTTACTCAGTTAGCTTGGGAAATGTAAGCCATGCACCTGGATGCCTGCAGGAGGAAGAGATGTGTGAGACTATCATGCCACTGCCTACATTGTTTCCCTTATCACTTATGGGAGAGGCAGTCCTTGTGAGGACAGCGCCTGTCTTAGGTCAAGGACTCTTCATATGAACCCAAGCAGGCCTTACCTATCATGGGCCTGCTGGACAGCAATTGGTCCTGTGCCTGTCTTAGGCGGCTGGTGGCGTAACATATGTGTCCTAGTTGCCCATCTCTGGCTGCCTGTCCAGTGTCTCAGGGCAGTTGTCTCACAGGAATTTTGTAAATCCTCCTCCATGAGCTCTTTCACCCAAAGCTCCCGCATAAACTCTCTCACATTATTCACAGAAGGCAAAACCCCACAACCAGTCCTCACAAAGGGGTTATCTAGAGGGCCTCCAGCAACCCTCCTGGAGTCTCCACCCTCGACTTCATATTGAGCATTACATAAAAACATACACATGTGAACTACACAAACTACAATTATCAGTACAAAACATTCCAAGATCCCCGCGCCCAATTCCCACATGCGGTGTCCTTTCCCTGGAGAAGCAATTGTCACAAGGCGTGGATGGACTAGGACGCGGCATGGACAGAAAAGGGCGCCGCAAGCACCAACAGCTCGGTCTGT